>JANHFL010001125.1:0-55621 GCA_032468155.1 Oxyrhabdium leporinum | reverse complement strand
CCCCACAATCCGGGTCCTCATTTTACCTACCTCGGAAGGATGGAAGGCTGAGTCAACCTTGAGCCTAGTGGGATGCTAATGGGGTCTGCAAAGCAGTTTTTTAAATGACCTAATACGTGATATTTGGGAATTTGCTCACTTGTTTGGGCAGTAGAGTTTGAATGTACTGGTAGCTAAATAGGACCATGCAACACTTCAGGTTGGAAGGCACAAAACTGCTTTTGAAAATATGGTGGACATCAGTGTAGTATTTCTTTGCTGTTGCTTAAATTAAGACTTGGACTCACAGAGAAAGATGGGCTGTTATTAAAGAGTTCCACGTAGGCATTATGTTCAAACCTCTGCACAAATTAATGCATCCTTTAGTTTTCTAGTCCAAAGTGCAGCATAGCTGTGCTAAATATAAATAGACATATGCCAAGGGACCCTTATCAAATCTCATTTCACTTTAATTGTTTACCTTCTGGATTTCAATAACAAATGTGATCTTAAAAGTGGAAAATGTTTAATTATTTAAATATGCTGATACACCAGTGTAATCATTTTTTTAAAAAATCCTTATTTTCACCCCTTTAAAACAGTATAAATTTCTAGTATTGCAATTTACAGCTGGTTCTCAGGTTACAAGGACAGTTGGAACAGCAATCCGTCATTAAGTGATGCAGTTGTAAACGTAACATCAAATGATTGCATTGCTTAACAATAGCAGTCCCAGTTACCATTGTAACCATAGGACTGCATGGATTATTAAGCAGAAAGAGGCTGGAGTCCCAGGCAAGGAGTGCAGGGTGTGTGGGGGTGCTGCAGGTTTTTACCATGGGTGAGTACTGTAGAGTGCTGGTAGGTGCTATGGAACACAGGAGGGCCATGGGCAGAGATTCCTACAAGTGGAGGCACACTACAGACTGCAGGCAGGGTCTGCTATGGAATATAAGGTCCCTGGGATGTCTTAGGGGGCTACTTCAGGAGTGACTTGTAACCTTCCCGTCTGGCATCACCATTGAATTTGTTTGTGGTAAGTCAGCAAAGAAGGTCACAAATGTCAATCATGTGACCAGGGGATACTGCTACTGTTGTGCGATTTATTTGCCAAGTACCCCAATCACATGACCACAGGGATCTGTGGTGGCTGGAACTTTGAGGAGCGGTCATAAGCTACACTCATTCAGTGCCATCATCACTTGAACACTCATTGAACAAATGTTCGTAACCTAAGGGACTACCTGTATGTGAAAGACAGTCATGAACTCGATTTCAACAAGAGTTCTTAACTGTTTTTCAGTCATGCCAAAGTAAACAGCATTACTCCAAACATTAAACATTTGCATAATATTTCTATAAATATTCTCAGAATAGGCAGTTTTTGTGATCTTTTCAGTAGCTTTGATCTTTTAACACTTAACACTGATAATTAGGTGATAATTTGAAAAAAAAAAGCTTATCTGCTTCGGTAAAATTCTATTTGCAAGTTGCTAAAAGGAGAATTTACCACATATTTTTTTAAAAATGGTTTGTATAGTTTCTCTAAAGCAGGATGTCAAACTCACGTCAGGCGGCGTCACGTGACGTATCGGGACTTTTTCCCCTTTGCTAAACTGGGTGGGGCCGGCATGTGACGCATCCGGCCTGCGGGCCATGAGTTTGACACCCCTGCTCTAAAGGAAGAAGATAGTTTAGAAGACAAAAATGGCAATAACAATGTAAAACTTAAGCACCTTTTTACATTTTATTCATTAAAAAAAATTAAATAAAAATGGTAAATAAAAGAAAAAGTGAGAAATGGTATAATGTATGGAAAAAAGTAAATAAAGTTTACAGTTACCATAAAATTTAAAATTTTGACAGAAAAGATGACATTGCTGAACATATTGCAGGAGCTTCTCTTTGTATGCATATAATTGATAACTTTCCTGAAATCAGTAACGTTTGCACATAAATTATATTATGATTTAAAGTATAGTAGGCAATTGAGTAATGTATAACATCTGTGGCTGTATATTTTCAATCCTTCATATCTAGTTTCCCTAACCTACGTTACTTTCCTAAAACAAATTTAAGATAAGGTAGAATTTTCTGAAAAGATTGAATACTATAAATATATCTCCAACAATCGTTAACCTACTGTCTTAGGAAAACATCCATGAAAGTATGAAAGCCATTAATTTAACACTCTCTTCTCTCTTTGTCATAGATCATGAAGCGAAAGTGCTTGGTATTTGCATTATTACTAATAGCTGGAACATCCAGTCTCCTGGCACATGACAGTCATGATCATGATCATGATCACGATCATGATGATGAAGATGTAATAGATATAGAAGATGACTTGGATAATGGTGCTGAAGAAGTAGAAGAATTAAAGCATGAAACCAGTGCTCCTCCATTACCTAAGGTTTGATTAAATATTTTTCCAGTTTAAAAAAACAAGCAAGAGCTACAAAAAGAAAACCCAGCTTTGACTTGAAAAATTGGAAATAAGCTTGCATTGTTTAGTATTTTATATAAGATTTCATGACGGATTAGGAAACAGCATGCATAATTTTAGGATTTTCCATGCAATCAAAATCACACAACATTGGGTGCCCTCACAGGATGTTGTAGAAGTTCTTATGTTGAGATTGCATTATAGCATCTATTCTTAAAAAGATCTCTAATGTCTATTTTCAAACCAAAGGAACATCAGTGCTCCATTATCATTCAAAAGATAGGAGAAATCCTTCTGAATCATACATTTAAAGATTGAAGTATGGTGTGTGTGTGTGTGTATACACACACACACTAATCCATAATGTAGCTTGGTTTTTGCTTTGAATTTTTAAAAAAACCCTCATCAAACATAACTTACCTGATGTGTAAATCCCAGACTCTATTTTATTACAGGTATTCCGGTAATTCTAATCTTAATTTGAAAGTTGAATGATTAGTAGGAGTTTTGACATATATAGCTAGAACTTTTAAAATTGCACTTGATTATAAACATAGAATATCATCTAATATTGAACTTCTGTCTTCAGGTTACCTATACAGCTCCAGTACCAACAGGAGAAGTTTATTTTGCCGAAAACTTCGATAAAGGAACTTTAGAAGGGTAAGCATTCATCTGAAAAAGTACTAGTAGATATACATCAGGAAAACCTGAATTAAAATATGTTTTTAAACATGTTTATGAGTCAGTCAATTCATAAATCAAATGAAATCAGTGCAACTAAAATATCTGATATAGAGTACATCTAATAGTTGAAAAAATGGATCATATAGAAAGAAGAAAAATACATTTAAATATTTATGAAGAAATGACTTGTTCAATAATATCTTAGTGAAGAGTGACTTTCCAGAGAGAACATTCCAGTTACTAAAATGAAAATGGATCTTATGCCTGCCTACCAAACTTTTGTCATATTATTTGCATAAATAATTTGATAAATTCTTTAATTATAGGAGATTATAGTCTCCTAAGTAACTTGAGTTGAAGTTTGGCAGTACACATTTACTATGTTTTGAAATGTATCAATTGCAATGGTGTGGGACCAGAGTGCAACTTTTTTGCCATAACAAGTGCCTTCTGGAACATCATTCCCCCCCTCACCCAGCAAGATTAGCCCAGTCCTATTGGTCTTCTGGAAATCTCTCAAAACTTTTTTCCCCTAGCAGGCTTGAAAAATAAGGAGCCTGAAAGGTGATTGTATTATGTTTTAATACATTGATCCATTCTCCCACAGTCTTTCTTATTATTTAAGTTGAATTATTTTAATTTTTTTAGATTTGTTCTTAATTGTTTTATTGTGTACCACCCAAAATCAAGTGAGATGGGTAGCTATATAAAATTGAAAAATAAATTCTCCTTGCTTTACAATGCCTTCATATAAACTTTTAAAAATATTTTAGGTGGTTTCTTTCTAAAGCCAAGAAGGATGATACGGATGATGAGATTGCCAAATATGATGGTTCGTATGATATCTTACTCTTCATATAGGAAGTTTTATTGCAATATGTTTTTCTGAACAGAAATATTTTATTAGAAAGGATTATTCAGTTATATAAGGCTCAATTTGCAATCTGTGCAGCCCAGATACAAATTTATTTCCTTAGTGTAAGCTAAATCACAGTTCTGTTAGAGCATTTAAACTTAGTCTAGATGTTCATTAGAAAATCTATTTGGCCAATTACCAAAGTATTTGTTTATGTACTTTTTTTGAGGTAGGTTTTTCCCCCTGGTAAGACTATTCTTGTCCTACATTTTATATAAAACTATACTAAAAGTGATGGCTATTGCAGTGTCAGAAAAAATAATTCCATGAAAGTAGAATAGAAGCATAATTTTTCACAAGTTTCCAGATTAATAATTCCAACAAAATCATCATGTGACTTTGCAAAAAGCAGTTATGAACAGATAATTATGCCTAGTTCTTACGTAAATGTACTGATATTCAGTAGCTTCTAATAATACAAAAACCATAATTTTATCAAAGAAAAAGCTACTGTCTGCAAAAGGTATTGATGGTAAGGTCTTCTGAAGGAAAAGAGGAACATTCAGTGCAAGCACATTATGATAACTGAAGAGTTTGAAAAATGTTGTGCTTGACATATCTCCATCATATTTGATATGGAAACAAAAGAGCAAATTTGTCTTGTTTCTGTCTTGTTTCTATAGGCAAATGGGAAGTACAAGAAATGAAGGATACTAAACTTCCTGGGGATAAAGGACTTGTGTTAATTTCACAAGCCAAACATCATGCAATTTCTGCCAAACTTAATAAGCCTTTTATCTTTGACACCAAGCCTCTCATTGTACAGTAAGTATGTTTTGCTGTCTTTTTCACTGAGCCACCAATACTATACCCAATGCATAAACAATAGATAAGGACTCAAAATGTAATTTAGAGCCACGTTGGTCTAGTGGTTAAGGCGCCACGCTAGAATCCAGGAGACTGAGTTCTAGTCCCACCTTAGACATGAAAACTAACAGGGTGACTTTGGGCCAGTCACTCTCAACCCAACACCCTCACAGAGCTATTGTTGTGGGGAAAATAGGAGGAGAAGTAGTATTAGGTATGTTCGCCACCTTGAGTTACTTATAAAAATAATAAAAGGTAGGATAAAAAAAAAACCTTAAAAAATAAATAAATTTAGTTTCTCGTTGGTACATGCATTTTATATGGTAGCATTGGAAATTGGGAGTGTGTGTGTGTAAGTAAATGTAATTTTTTGTAGAGATACATAGGAAGGAATTGAGAGGAGGGAAGAACGCAGCCAAAAAAATAAGCTTTGACGGTCAAATGTTAATGTAGTGGCGTGTGAAATCATTTCCAATAGGATTTTTAAAAACCCAACTGTAACCTCTTATGTTGCAAACTTAGGTATGAAGTCAACTTCCAAAATGGAATTGAATGTGGTGGTGCATATGTGAAACTGCTTACCAAATCTAATGGTTTAAACTTGGTGAGTATTGTTAATCCTCTAATTTTGAGACCTTAATGTTTATTTGTTTGGATAAATTACTTTAACAAGATGATTGTGCATTAAGTTTATTGAACACTAAGTACTGTTTATCATAAATCCCATTATTTCAATGATATTCAGATTACATATGCAATTTTTGTGAAAATTGCCAAGAAATGAAAACTATTGTTTAATAGTTGGAATATCATTCTTTTTTTATTTGGGCACTTGTGGCTTATTTTGCACTAAAAAGAGCATCCTAACAAAGGTTTCCCCCCCTCCCCCCCAATTGCATTGATTTTAATCTGTTAGCTGAGAGGTGGTTGGTAGGCTCAATTAAATGTAAATATAATTAGGTGTGTTAAAAGTTAATTTATATTTTGAAGATTTTCTTATATATCTTTCATAGGACCAATTCCATGATAAGACTCCATACACAATCATGTTTGGTCCAGACAAGTGTGGTGAAGATTACAAGTTACACTTCATTTTCCGCCATAAGAATCCAAAGACTGGCCAGTATGAGGAGAAACATGCCAAACGTCCTGAGGCAATTTTAAAGTATTTTTTTACTGATAAGAAGACACATCTTTATACGCTGGGTAAAGCAGATACATGTTTGGATACTTTTGTGGGTAAAATTGTAATATAGTAATTACTGAAGGCAAGAGGGAGCATTTTCAACTATGGTATAGTGAATAAGGAAGGTGACCTTGATGACAATATGCAAAAAATGTTGCTTATGAAAAAAGGAATGAAACAATTTTAATGACAGAAATTTAGGCAGAGACCTCTCTGATTCACGGGCACATAAGAAGTATAACACAGTCAGACTTACACAGTGCTGTTATGGCTCATCTCAGTAAGCTAGTTTTTGCTTTCATGGAGAGTTGATTTCCTACTCTGGTTTATCAGCGGGCCTAATATACGGACTATATTGTAAAGAATAACTTTTTTATATTCCCATAATTCTTACAATGAACTCTATTTGGCAGAACTGTTTTTTGATATGGAGAACTGGGGATTCTAGTAGATTACAGGTGGTTCTTGATTTACAACCACAATTAAGCCCAACATTTCCATTGCTAAGCAAGGCAGTTGTTAAGTGAGTTTTGCCACAGTTGTTAAGCAAACCATTTTATGACCTTTTTGCCAGAATTGTTAAGCAAACCATTGTAATTATTAAGTGAATCATGTGGTCATTAAGCAAATCTGGCTTCCCACATTGACTTTGCTTGTTGGAAACTGGCTGGAAAAGTTAAAATGGTGATCACATGACTGGGGGACTGCAGCTGTCATAAATACATGCTGATAAATATATGATCATGCCACCAATGGGATGTTGCAATGTGTTAAAACTGGTCATAACTCGACTTTAACTTCTAACAGTCACTAAGCAACTTGTAAGTCAGGGACTACTATATATGGTTTCCATTAAATTTTTGAGTAGTCTAGGAAACCAAAATATTGCTTGCTTGAATTTGGGTGAAGTATTTTTTAATGCTGCATTCCGTTTGTTATAAAGATCCTTTCACAATGCCATATAAATAGGAAGACAGTAGATCAAAAGATAATGGCAGGTTATTTGGAGCTCATTTTATCTTTATATTTCTGGATTTTTATTATAGTCTTGAATCCAGACAACAGCTTTGAAGTTTTGATTGATCAAACTGTTGTAAACAGTGGGAATCTACTATCTGATATGACCCCTCCTGTGAATCCTCCACGTGAGATAGAAGACCCAAATGATCAGAAGCCAGAAGATTGGGATGAGAGAGCTATGATTCCAGATCCACATGCTGTTAAACCAGATGATTGGTGAGTACTTGTTGAAGACCCTTCTAAAGTGGGCATCTGTCTGATTTTGATTGTAAAAGGATGAAAGAAGGTGAGACGAGTTCACTTTTTGTAGCATAATCCCACCTCTTCTATAATAGCTTTGTTCTGTATATATTATATTATAGAACGTGAGGTAATCCCACTGTGTAGTAATTGATAGACCTGCTTAATGATTTCGTTAGTGAGATGCACTGAGCCCAGCTTTATCTTGCAATCTGGGAAAGAGGTGGAGCTTTTGGAGGATGAAAATGGTACAGTTGTGATTTTACGTTATACCATGAATTTTATCATCAGCACTGTTGTGCTTTCCCTTTGTTCAGGGCATTACTAAGCAAGCTGAGAATTTTTCAGAAATGTTCTTATATATATATCAGCTGTGGAATCTAAATTTTACCACCACTGGTTCTATGGGCATGGCTTGGTCGGCTCATGTGACTGAGTGGGTGTGGCCAACTCGACATCACTCATGGCAAGTTGGGGGGGGCGAGGTTTCCATGCATGCGTGTGGCAAGGCTTCTGCACATGCGCACGACTTCAGCCAAACAGTGAGGCTTGATCGAGCAGCCTTTCGGGGCCTGCTCTACTCCATCTCTGTTCTCCGGGGCAGCAGCTGCTTCTCTCTGCGGCGCTGCTGCTCTTACTGGGAGAGCGTCTTGTGCAGTTTAGCAGCTGTGAGCCGCCACTTTCCTCCAAGTCCCATCTGGAACATAACCACTCTTCCTAGTGTGGGTGGGATCACAGAAATAATTGGAAATAAGGTCCCATGTCTGGTAGGCATTTAGAACTGATAATCGCCCCTTTGAAGTGTGGCTTGCACGGTAGAGGTGCTACTTTGCCAAACCTCAATGCATCCTGAACTATCTGTGCTGCTGCATTTTGGATCAGTTGAAGTTTCTGAGTTTTTTAAAGGGCAGTCCTATATAAATATTGCTAATAATCCAGACGGGAAGTGTCTAAGGCATGAATGACTATATGCAGAGCCTGCTGATCCTGAGTTGCATGTGAGATAGATCTGGGCAAAGGTTGTCCTAGCCACAGCTTTAATCTCCTTGAACAATAGTTATGGGTTTAAGAAGACCCTCAGATTGCACATCAGATCTATTTGAGGGAGTGCTATCACTGGAATGGCTACAGAAACACCCCCAAAACACAGAGACACATTCAATTTTACTAGAGGTAAGGCACATCTATTCAGGTACATCCAATCCGCAAGCACCTTTAAGTCCTTGTACATCATCACTTGTACAGGTACCCCTTGAGACCACAAATGGAACTAGCAATTCAATAAATAAACAAAGCAGTCACTATTTGAAACAGCAACTGTTCTTATGATCATACCTCAGCTTTCCTTTGCTTGACAGTCCTGTGAAGGTTTGTAAATGTGAGGATTGGTTGCAGTTATTTTTTCATTACTGTTGAATTGCAAACACTTGCTAAAGTAACTGTACAGCTCTTGGCAGAGTTAGGGTGTACAACTGGGATATTGCCAGCACACTATTCTGGCTTTTCTCTGTAGCAAACATAGTTCACATTTGAAAGGCACACTAAGGACACACACATAAAATTCTAGCTGCTCCTCAGTTAACCATTCAATGGCCATTCAAAGTTATGATACTTAATATCAGTTCTCAAACTTCTGGTCGTCCCAGTAGCCCTGCAATCGTATGATCATGATTTGGGCATTTGGCAACCAGCTTGCACTTAATAATAATTGCAACATCCTGCCAGAAGCAAACTCAGTAGGAAACTGGGAAGTCATTCTTGTAAGTTGCTTGTATTCTGATAGCTTTTTCGCTCCAAGGAGCCTGACTATGGCACCCACAATATCCATCAACTTGAGGTGGTCACTTGCACACATACTCTCCCCTGGATAGCAGCTACCCATGCTCCATCCATGTCTCAGCAGCCACTTGCACACTTTCCCCCATCATGCAGCAGCCACCTCCAACCTTTTTGCATCACTCACTCGCACACTATTCCCCATCTGGCAACAATCAACCCCATTACACACTTCTGTTCCTCAACAGCCAGTCCTATACCTGGAAACACCCACTCCAGGTCTTGTGCAAGAGGGTGTATCAGTCACTCACACACCCTTTCCCACCTAACAGCATCCACCCCTGCTGTGCTCTCATTGGACCTTGAGAATAATCTACACATTTGGCAGCAGCCATTGCACTTTATCACACCTTCATAATCACATGTTCATACTCCCTTGGCTGGCTGCCATGTCAGGCCATACTTTGACAACCACCTGCACATTCTCATGCATACTCCCCCCCCCCTAGCAGCAGTCAGTTACTGTCTTACTTATAAGCCACCTGGGACTTGAAAGTTCCTGCCTTGGCTTGGCCTGTTGGAACCTAGCTTGCTAGAAATTAGGAGGTCCTTTAACAATGGCAACAGGGAATGCCAGGATTGCTGTCACTAAACAATGTAGTCATAATGTAACATTGTGCTTTACGACTACATTTAGCCACAGAGGTTAAAGTTAACAATTCCAATTGCTATTGCTAAGTGAGGACTAGTTTCTATTAACTAATAAGAAAGACTGCAAGTGAGTAAAGAAGCACACAATGGGGAATACCTTGAGAGGAAGGTGTTAGCACTGGCTGTTTGCCTAGTGTGTTCTCTGCTGCCTCTTAGGAGGCAAAGATAGTCTTCCCTGTGGAACTGATTAAGGTCTGGTCACTTTCACGTAGTTGCACAAGCTACCAGGTTCTACAGGTAGTTCTCACTTATAAGCTAACTGGGACTGGCAACTCCCTTGTTAAATGAAAGTGTCATTAAATAGGAAATCACATGACCACAACCACTTTCTGATTGGAAAAAGATAAGACTAGTCAGTTTGATATCTTCGGATTTTATTTGCCTCCTAATCATTTTCCCACTCTTTGGAATGCAGGAGTGCCTGCTTACCAACTTCTACACATCAAAAGCAATGTGATCACACTGGCAGTCAAGTCTGACCGTAGCAAGCATGCTATGCAAACGGCTTAAAATACATTCGTGATCCCTGTCCAATCATTGCTCTGCAAGGTGCATGGTTGAAACAAATGATTTCTCTAATCGGTCTTTTTCTGCTGGTGGTGCAATTGCATTGCTTTCAGTGTGTAGAAAAGCAAGTAGCTTACTCTTCCAATTCTTTTCTCTCCAATCTCTTCTCTGCAAGGGCTAAAAAAGAACCAGGCAGGTACAGGACAGCATGTACTGACTAATAACAATCACATGACTGAGGGACACTGGGAAGGCTGTAAATGATTGTAAATAGCCATCAGATTAATTTTTAGCACATTATAACTTCAAACTTACTGAACAAATGGTCAGTAAATGAGGACTAATTTAGTTAGGACAACTAATATTGAAAAGGCTAGCATTTTGGTTTTAAACCATAATGAACATAAATGATACGTTAAATTGTAAATAAACTAACATAATTTTGATTTTGATTTAATATTTTTATAGGGATGAGGATGCTCCTGCTAAAATTCCAGATGAAGATGCTGTGAAGCCAGAAGGTTGGTTGGATGATGAGCCAGAATATGTAGCTGATCCTGATGCAGAAAAACCAGAGGATTGGTAAGTTAATACTGGTCTCACAATATATTTAGCTTTAGGCCATGGTCCTAACTATACTCGTGCAGTGATCATAATTGTGAGGTCACTTTTTTTTAGTGCTGTTGTAACTTTGAACAGTCACTAAATGAATGGCTGTACGTTAAGGACTACATGTACACACAGGTTTATAAGAAAATTGAAGAGTAACAGATGTAGTGTTTTGAAATAGCCAAATCAAAGTCAGCAAACGTCAGAAATTTTGTGGCATAACTTGAAATGAATAGTTTGCGCTAGAAAATTATCAAATGTTTCCATGTTGGAGCAATTTACCAGAACAAATGGATCAAAACTAGTACATTGCAAAGTGAGTGACTAATCACCAATTACTGGAAGAGTTCTGTCCTAGTTGTTGCAGTTAAAGCTGATTTGGAAACAGTTACTAAATACATAGTAACAGAGTTGGAAGGGACCTTGGAGGCTTTTTAGTCCAACCCCCTGCTCAAGTAGGAGACAACTATTTTTTCATACTCAAAGATCATCATGGATGATTTAGTTCATGAAATAAATCAAGCAAACATCTAAGTTTTGTGTTATTTGTTAACACAGATTTTCTCTATTTCAATAGGAGCCATGAGGTTTTGGTAATAGTAGAAAAAATACACCAGACTGAAAAGAGCAAATACTTTCTCATAGCATAGGTCAATATGAATTGAATTTCAACTGTATATCATAACACAAAGTTTCTCTCTGATCATGTGTCAATAAATGGAAACAGTCCGTATAGTGCTAGTAAATTATTTTACATGATAATTTTTCAGTGATGGTGTATATTATGCTAACGTAAGTAAAATTCTTAACATTTCAACACTGTAATTTATACTGTATTTTTATATTGGATTAATCATTATAACTTTAATTGCTGTTGACTGTGCCTCTCCCATGAACATGCTCTGCATTTATGAGAAAGAGAAAATCCTAAAGCAGAGATTCATATTTCAGGGATGAAGATATGGATGGAGAGTGGGAGGCACCCCAGATTGCAAATCCCAAATGTGAATCAGCTCCTGGCTGTGGTACCTGGCAACGACCCACAATTTACAATCCAAACTATAGAGGCAAATGGGGTCCTACTATGATTGAGAACCCCAACTATCAGGTATACTCTTTTTAAAAATCTGTCAAGGAATGTTTCTTTATGTATTATTTCAGTGTTAAATTAGGTATATTGTCAGGTCATTATGCAGAACTAAATTATAACACTTTTTGAAATAAGTAATTGTGAATTTACCTCTACATCAGCCCTGGGCATAGTATGGTCTACAGGCCACATCCAGCCCTTTGTCTATCTGTATCTGGCCTGCAGTGATGCCACAGGCCGCAATAGCAGCCCTCTTGATTTGGCCCTCCCTAACAGTCCCAAGTTCTCCACTTCAGAAAATTTTACTTGAAAAAGCAGAAATAGTTTTGTGACACCTTAAAAGTTGCTACAGCATAAATTTACACGACTACTTCATCCAGTGTGTGAAAGTCTGCTCTCAGATGTTATTATGTTTACATGGTTTGGAAGGTGCGTGGTCATAGGCAAGTGAATGGAAGAAATATACCGTATTTTTCACACTATAAAACACACTCCCCCCCCTGCGCAAAAAAAAAGTGGGTGGAAATGTCTGTGCATCTTACAGAGAGAATATTGTGGCAGGGGGAGTGGGGTTGGTGCGGGAGTTGTGTTCACCACCGCCTGTCTCTGCTGCTGCCGTTCGCTGCCGCCATGGAATGCTGGAGCCTTCACTGCCGTTCACTGATCAGTGGTGATAGGCAGCTGCGACTGTGTTCCCCGCCGCCTAGAACAGCTGATCAGTGGTATTCCAGGAGGCTGATCCAACTTGACCGTTGGTGGGCGCAACTGAGCAGAGCCCTGACAAGCCATGTGCTGAGGCTGCGATAACATGCTGAAACTGACCAGGTTGTTTGCTGCAAGGACGCTAGCCAGATGAATACCGGATAGATGCTGGGATGCAGCTTTCTTTTTTTTTTTCTTGTTTTCCTCCTCTAAAGCTAATGTGCATCTTACGGTCCGGTGCATCTTATAGTGTGAAAAATAGGGTAATCCGGGACCATTCTGTTGTTGAATGTATGCATAAAAAAGTAATATTTGTTTACAAGCAACTAGGTGACAACACAATCAGCATACCAATGGTGAGATTATTCACAAGGCTAGAAACCAGGAAGAGTGAGTTCTAATCCACCCTTAGGCATGAAAGTTGGCTGGATGACTTGGGGCCAGTTCCTCACTCTCAGCCCAACTAACATCACAGGTTTCTTGTGAGGAAAGTAGCAGAAAAGCGTATTGGGTATGTTCACTGTATTGACTTAAAAAAATAATAAAGGAGGAATAAAACAAAAATCTAATCTAAAATGAAGCCATTGTCTCACAATGGAAGAATGGATGGAAAAAGCGATGGGAGTTGGCAGAGATGGCAAAACAAACTACTTTATTTAAAGAAAAGAATCTGTCCAGTTTTGTTTCTACTTTAAAACTGCTTGACTTTATGCCTTCAGAAAAAAATGAAACTTTGTTTCTGAGTTTCGTTGATTAGATTAATTTGTTGTTATAGAAATTCCTAACTAATTCCTTAACTAAATATGTAAAGCAAAATGTTCAGACTGTTACTATTTTAAATTCTACTTCATCGAAAAAAGTTAGAAGTCACTGCTTTCCCCCCCACCTTTACCTTGCATTATTTTCCCTTTTTTCCCTTCCCATTCTCTTACTATCTTTGTTTCTGTTTGTATTTGTATAATACATTCCCATACAAAAATATTAAATAAAGCTATTGTCTCCATTGAAATCCAGATGTAACGTCTCAATGAATTGTAATTAATAGTCTATAAAGATTGTGATGTTACAGAGAATAATTTAAGTACCTGCATAGAAGCTGCCTTATATTGCAGTAGACTATAATTTATATTTTGTCAATGTCTGCTCAGGCAATGTCTCCCCCAGGATCACCAGTGTTTTTACAGCCTTCTTCATAATATTTTAATTGAATATTAAGATTTCTATTAATCTGTTCAGTTCAGGAATGTTTGAAGTGTTAATATGTCTGAGTAATTAAAACTTATAGAATTGATTCAGCGATGTGTCTGCATTATTTAGGGCATCTGGAAGCCAAGGAAGATTCCACACCCAGACTTCTTTGAAGACTTACAGCCATTCAAAATGACCCCCTTTAATGCTGTAGGACTTGAATTGTGGTCAATGACTTCAGATATATTCTTTGATAATTTCATCATCTGTAATGAGCGAGCAGTAGCAGATGATTGGGGTAATGATGGATGGGGCCTGAAGAAGGCAGCTGATGGTGCTGCTGAGGTGAGAAAGAAAAGTTTAATTTTTTTTCTAATAGTGCAGCATAAAATAGAAATCAAATTCTTATTTTTTCTTTTCAGTTAAACATTAAATTAAATTGATTTGTATTTTTCTCTTTGAGGAAAGAGAAACAAAACTTCTTTATGGCAAATAGAAGCACAGTATTCATTATTCAGTTTATTCATGATATTGTTTGGGTGTTGTTAGTTGGAGTGTGCTAACTCATTTTCATTTTTCTTTATTTTTTAATGGCTAGGTTAAGCAACTGCCATTTTTTTTAGATTTGTAGCCTTAGATAAAGTACTAGTTTAATACCAGATATTAGGATCAAAAGTATTTTCTCCAAACTTAAGGCAGAAGAAAGCTGTATCCTGTCAGGTGAAAGCTGCTAGTCTATTGGCCAGTTGATTAAACTGGCTGTGAAAAACGATTGTGAGCAATAGCTTTACAGATCTGAACATCTGAGTTTTTCAATCAGGGTACTCTAGTGTTCTTTTCATTAAGTAATTTCAAGAAACTCTAAATGGTGAGATAACTCTGAGATATGCACGCTTAATCTTCTTGAAAACCCCTAAGATTGCTCTCATAGAATATATTAGTTACAACAATGCTGAAACTGTTGCGGTAATTAATATTTGGAAATGTTAGTAGTTAAGAAATTTAGAAATTACCTTAATCATCTTAAATATTTAATACACTTTAAAACTGCATAAATAGGGTTAGGGTTCTATAAATATATTAATTTATATGACTTAAGGTAACTTAATGTCACTTAAAGATTTGAGTACTGTGCTATAAAAGTTGTAGTAGATATGTGTTAATAATTTGACAGACTTATATCTCTCTGGCAACTATATTGTTTACTATACCAAATGCATATGCGTGTATTTAGATTTAAATTTATCTTCTAGCCTGGTGTTGTAACCCAAATGATGGCTGCTGCTGAAGAACGTCCCTGGCTTTGGATAGTATATATCTTGACAGTGGCTTTGCCTGTTTTTCTCGTTGTTCTTTTCTGCTGCTCTGGAAAGGTGTGTATTGATGTAGTTGATTTTAAACATTTGGTTTGATAAATTGGGAAAGAAAACAGATCATTTTAGGAGAACTGAACTTGAAAACCCTTTCAACATTTTATTTCAGACAAAACAGCCAAGTGCTGCAGAGTACAAAAAGACAGATGCTCCTCAACCAGATGTAAATGAAGAAGATAAGTTGGAGGAGAAAGAAAAAGAAGAAGAGGAGGAAGAAGAGGAAGAGGAAGAATCAAATGAAAAAAAGCCTGGTAAGTAAAAGTATCCCAAGTTCGGAAATGACTAAAAGTGTTTTGGAAAATTGCCCATCTTCAAAAAATCTCTTGATTTCTGAGAAAGGGAAGATGAATATTGCAGTACAGCGAAAGCTCAATTTTAATATATCAGTTGGGGGAGAAAGTGTTGATTATTCCCAGTTGTCTGTTATATCATCCATGGTATTGTTATTACCCATATTCACATAAATTATATAAACACATCAGGAATTTTGTCTGTTACATTGAAGTCTGCAAAACTGACACCTCTGTTGTAAAAAAAATAATACCTTCTAAAACATTCTTTAGAAGAGAAGGCCAGGAATGATGAAAATACAGAAAATGTGAGCCAAGAGGAGGAAGCAGAAGAGGAAGAAGAAGAGGTAGAGATGGAAGAGGAAGAAGAAAGCAGAGACATTAGAGAGGCAAGTATTTAATTACATAAACTTTGTATGAGACAAATGAGATATTATGCCATTAGAATATTTAATAAGCCTATCTTACAACACATTGCCTCCTAAATCTTTAACTACAGCTTTTCCATAGGAATCAAGAGAGAACAAAAAGTATGCTATAATGAAACAGTAAATATTTATGTAGTAACATCACATGTTGGGATGTAAATTTATTAAGGCAGATTAACATTTGTTTTTTCCCCCAACACTGTCTAGCTGCAGGGTTTGAGTCCGTATATGCATTATACATTTACTTAGCTGCTTGGTATCCAATTCTACAAAATTCTGAAAGCCAGTGAAGTCATTATTTTTTTTAAAAGCGTTTAGCTGCTTGTTTGTCAAATGATTCTGGGTGGCTTACAAAGAATTAAAAACAAACCAGTCTTCTAGAACTTTATTCATACCCTTAATATATTTAAATGTTTCAATCATCTCTTCCCCTTTCGCTTCTGTCCTTCAGGCTGTACATACTAAGTTCCTGCAATCTGTCTTGATAATGTTTTGTCCCTCAGACTTTGCACTATTTTTGTTGTCCATCTCTGGACTTGTTCAATCTTCTATTTTTTTTCAAAGTTAGGTCTCCAGAACTGGACACAGTATTCCAAATGGGGACTGACTAAAGCCTTATATAATGGGATTAGGTTCTCCTTCTTCATTCTGGTGACCCTCTAACAATACATCCCAGAATTTTGTTTGCCTTCACAGTTGTCTGGCCACACTTTACTCATTTTGCAGACATCTGCTATGAGTACACCTAAATGCTTTTCTTCTGTTGTTCTAACACTGTACCCCAATACTATACTCTGCTAGAGGATTCTTTTTCCCCAAGTTAATGGTTTTATATTTAGAAACACTGAAGTAGAGTTTCCACATTTTTTACCAATTTTCCAGCAATGCCAAATCATTTTCCATGTTACGAATACCTCCAAGAACATCAGCTCTATTACATAACTTCATGTCATCAGCAAAAAAACAAACTTACCAAGCAGTCCTTCTGTAATATCACTTATAAACATGTTGAATAGAATAGGACCTAGGACCGAGTCCTGTGGCACACTTATGTGTGACTGGTTTCTGTTCAGACAGTGCCCCATTAGCAATCACACACCGGGATCTATCCTTCCTATCCACTGAACCATCCAATGGTTAAGCCCTAGCCTGTACAACTTTTTTATGAGCTGATTACATGAAACTTCCTACTAATCTTCACGAAATTTTATTTATAGCAACTTTTTCCAGTTAGTAATATTTCAGAATGAAGTTACATATAACTGAACAAATTATTAGAAGATTATTCTAACACTGAACACTATCAAGTGCAATCTGATATATTCAGAGTTCATTCCCAGATGAGCGTATTTGATATTTTTTGAAGTATACATTGTTGATGCTAATGTCAAATGTTAAAAATATTAAATCTTAAGGTTTTGTAATGCCATTTACAAAAATAATCCTGAACTTGATTTTTCTGTTACCCTGCTATGTAGGTTAGAGTTGAAACATTTTTATTGTTTTACTATTGAAAGAAATAAGCATGTGGGATAATAGTTAAATTTGATTGACAGCTAAAAAGTCAGGCTTAGGGTTTTAAATAGCTTGTCTCTGTTCAGCAGTGCTAACGATCGTTAAAACAAAGCAAACATTTACTCATGTACATTACTCTTGAGATCTTAATAAGTTACCTTTGAAAATATCTGCTTATTACTTTTAAAGCTAAATATCTGACTGTAGCTGAATTATTTATATGTTGTTTTATGTTCGCAGGAGGAAGAAACTGTGAATAGGTCTCCCAGAAATAGAAAACCAAGAAGAGAATGAAATATCCTAAAAACTTAATCTGATGAATTTTTCTGATATGGTTTTGGGAGAGGACCATGGATACTTTGCTGAAAATCAAAAATCTTCAAAATTCACCATCCATAGGTTCCTGTCAAATACTCTACAGTGAAAAGTGTTTAGCAGTCAAATATTTGCAATTGTGTTTCTAAAATATTCCTGTAGAAAAAGAATGCGTTTAACACAACCCGGCTATGAATTTCTGGAATGTTACAGAAACTAACATTTTTATTTTGTTTTTAAATAGATGATAGAATTACCAGTCTCAAAACTTTTGGCTTAAATTAATGTATTAATCTATCAATGGGAGTGAAGAGCAAACCTTAAGAAAAATGCCAGATGTAAAGTTTTTATAAGTCTTTTCTTTCTTACAAAGATGGAAATTCTTATACAACTCTTATTTCTCATAGTATGATCATGTTAAATGTAGGATAAAGTTAAAATCCATTTGAAGCAATCTTCAAGTGCTCAAACTTTCTTATTGATGAAAAACATGTGGCCATAAAATACTCAGATTAGTCACAGATACAGCTCAGTTAAAACAGTGTTTGCACTAGTCTGAATTTAGGAGCAGATTTTAGTGAGACTGGATTGTCTTGTTCGTTTAAATTTTGAACTTTTGCTCAATTTGGAATTTGCTTTCAGTTTTTTGTTTCCCCCCTCCCCCAGTTTTTAAAAAATTTCCTTCTGTTCCAGCTGTTGCTTCTCTTGTAGTTTTTTCAGAAGCAGCTTAGCTGCTAGAGAATACACTTGTTTAGCTCACTGTTGAAATTGTGTTTCTTCTTCTCAGAAGGTAGCACTACTTATTTCTTGCTCCAAACATTGTGAAACAGGACAGTGTTGCTAACCTTATTGTTGCCATCTTATGTACATTTATGCACAGGATAAAAGGCACAGGCAAGCTGATCTTTCAAGTTTTATTTGTGCAGAAAGCAAATGTCAGTATTTGTGGCTGAGGAGTAAGCATGTGAAAACTTGGCATATGTAACATTTTGAATCTCAGTGCTCTTCATGTATCAAAATGTTGTGAATCTAGGGGGTTCCAGATGAATAAATTTTTTAAAAATATGTTGCATTGAGTAGCTATTCAGAAATCTTATGTAGAATACAGAGTGTTTACTTAAGAAAAGCATAATCCTCTATATTATATTGAAGTGCATGATGGAGGAAAGCGAAGAATAAATATTTTGCCACCTGTTGTCCTTTATTTAAATATATGGCACTGAATTAAAACACTCCCAGTTTCTACTTGGTGGGTAAGAATTTTTCAGAGTAACTAAGATTTTATACTTTTGTTCAGATATAATTATATACATAGCTTTTTCAAAACAAAACTAACAATTGTCTTGTAGATTATTTTGCAGAACCCTCCGTTCTGTTATCTTTCCAAAACAGAATTATCCTCATTTGAAGCTACAATGCTTGCAGCCTTTGGCTTGCATTCCAGCATCATTCCTTGTACATCTATAGTAGTTGTGCAGGAGTTTTTATTTTTTTCCTTTTCTCCAGAGAGCTTTATAAACTTGGCTTCCATTCCACTGATAGATTCAATTTAATACAGTCAGTGGCTTGCTTCCATAGTTTGTTCCTGTTGTCTAGTCAGGATGTTTAAATGAAATTATTCCCCCTAGTTTCTTCTATTTTTTTCTACATCATTGACTTGCAGTGGCTATTTAATACTAGTACTAATTTTAATGTGCTTGGGTTAAATGTTTTTTGATCAACGTCTTCACTTTTTGTGAAACATATATTCCTTTCTCCAGGATACTGGGAAGAATGAATCTGAACTCATAAGGCCTCTTCAGAATACTCCTCTGTTTGCATGTTTTAGCCTTTTTTCATGTTCGTGAAAATGTACTTTTTTAAATGCCCAGTGTACCCTGTGAAGCCTTATTAAGACTACTTAGTACTGGGAGAAGATTGTCATCTGCTATTTAAGAATAATAAAGCAAAAAAATTAATATAAAAAGTCATTTGTAATTTCCAAGTAATTTAGGGTGGTGAATTGGTAACTTAATGATTTTAAAAAGACTATGGAAAACCATTCTGATGCAGGAAATATTTTTACACTGACATAGTTGAACTCTTAGTTGGAAAGAAAGATTTATAATAAACTTTTAGGAAATGTTCTAAAGAATTTTAGAATGAATAAGATATTTGACTACTTTTGTTTGGAAAAGAAAGTGCATTGTAGCCATTTCAAATCAGTCACAGTTCATACGCAATATGTGAAGATATAGATGCTTTAAAAAAGATAAAGATCTTAACTAAA
The DNA here is from genome assembly GCA_032468155.1 of Oxyrhabdium leporinum. NCBI lineage: Eukaryota > Metazoa > Chordata > Lepidosauria > Squamata > Cyclocoridae > Oxyrhabdium > Oxyrhabdium leporinum. The sequence continues at coordinate 35,567 of JANHFL010001125.1, read as the reverse complement.
TGTCTGTTCTGTCTTAGGATACTTACCCCATTTCATATGGGGATGTTATGGTTGACAGGAGAGCTGAACATGATTAACCATAAATGGCAAAGGGTATCCTAGATCTCCATAATGTGGCCCCAGTTCTCCTGTGACACTAAATATGGTGCTAAGAATACATTTCTTTGCACTTCTTTGCCTTCTCTATTATAATTTTCTAAATGCCAGTATTGTTTGATGCAGGGTTCAAGTGTTGGTAAACAAGATTGTGACTTAAGTCCTGACTGTTGTAAAAATCTGAAGATGCAGTATGCATATAAATATATTGGTTAAGTTATAAACAAATGTAAGCTTACTTGATCAATAAAGAAACATAGATCACTATTTTTCTACTGTCTAGTCTGCAATATTTTTTTGGGTTGGCTTTCATAATCTAAAGACAGAAGAGTTCATAGATCTTCCTTCAGAACTGTTACTACTACGTTGTGGAAAAACTGAACAATATCCAAAATGCAAAGTGATTAAATTGTCTGCATTGCATTTTAAATGTCCTACTGAGAATATTTTGAGTCAGGATTGTTAAAAGAGTGGAAATTTCCAGTTAAAAGGTATGAACAATACTATATTGAGGTAGTGGTTCCAAATTGGTTTCATAGCGAGCATCTTGTTTTTAGAAACCCGAGCCTTCATGAAATGTGTTAATCTTTCTGAAGTGTTCAAAGTACACACAAGTTCATATCATTGTTTATAACCTTGTTCTAGTATAACATGCACAATTTCAATATGAAAATTGACTACGATAGAAAATATTTTAATTATTGATACATAGTTAATACACATTTCATTTACCTATTTCTAAGATACGAGCCATTAATTATAGAAGAAATGGAATTATCAATGAGTAGCCCTTCTTACGTTTCAGACTTTCTGCTACCGGTAATTATAAATTTGCTTCCTGGAGTATTTGCTGTGATAACTTGGCACAAGTTTGTATGCCAAAATAATTCTATTTATTTGGAATATTTTTATGAAATAGTCTTCATTGCAGAAATGTTATGAAATGTCCCAAGAATGTGGCCTTAAAACTTTCAAAAGTTTTTTTTGTGTTAAATGTGTAAGATACTTTTCCTTAAGGTAACAAATAACAATCTGCTGACAATAAATTGCTTCATTTGATCCAATAAATTGTTGGATTCATTCTTTTTCCAGCGTTAGGTTTAAACACACAAATGTTCACCAAATATCATATTGTAACATAAATCACAAGTACTATGCTTAAACTATAAACAACACTAAAACTTAGCAGCAATTTAAAAAGCCTAAATTATAGATACACTGGAAGTTGCATAAATGTATGTATATCTATCTACCTGTTCAAGAGTTGACACTTTCACTAGTATGTATTCTAAAATCTGGTCAATATCTGCAAATGCTTACACATTTCCAAATACACTTTTGGGTTTTTTTTCTCCAGACGTACAAAAATAGTTTGCATTCTGACCTGATCAAATTCCTTGCTGGTAGCTGGTTTTTGAGGGTGGTCTTTTGAGCTACCGGCCATTGGTGTACTTAAGCCCTCTGAGCGGAATTGCACCATCAAGCAAAAGGAAAAGAAACCGTTTTCAGTATTTTCGTGCTTTCCAATTAGAGGTGAAAACCTTTCTCCTTTTCTCCAGTTAGCATTTATTTATGTTACCCCGTGGGTTAATCTAAAACTATTCTCAACGCCCAGGATTGTTGAGAGTTGGGCGGCACTTAATTTATTATTGTCGGGGAAAAGCGTTCCTATATTACATAAATAGGAGATTAGTACCCGTAAAAATTTCTGGGTTTTAAGAGGACCCAGATTTAGGTTATTCTTTTACACTATGTTAATCGTTAGTCCGGCAAAGAAAACAAATCAGTGCATACTGAATACATGGAAGAATCCACTTAAAATGGCAGCTGTCCTTAATTTAAAGGAAAGGCTGGTGAGAATTCAAACGCTTGGTTCGTCCTTTATTGCTCATTTGCATATTTTCAATGTAAAACCCAACTACCGTTCAGTATTTACTTTTATGTATTGCTACACTTATTGCCCAATACGTATGCGAGGGGCAGGCCTATAAGTTTCAGCCATCCCAGCACAAGCTGCATACGGGGACATTTCCTGTCAATCATTAAGTTCCGCCCCTTCTATTTTTCCGGAAAGGTCGTAAGTGAAGGGGGGGGGAGAGAGGAGAGAAACGGAAAGGGAAATCCTCTCCCCCAGTTTTTCCCCCCTCCTTTTCTTTTCTGTTCTCATCTCCGATTGGCTTTTTGAGCAGTCTGTTAACGCCTACTGCCAGTGAGTGTGTGCGCCGTGACGTCTGCCACTACCTAGGAAAGTCCACCCGCTCCGGACTGGGCAGGCTTCCCAAGTGGGGGAGAAAAGGGGTAAAACAATTTCAAGATGGCGGCGGCTGAGGCGCGGATAACAATGGGAAACGGGAGGTTTGGGTGGCTCTGGGCCTGAGCTAGATTGGGGCAGGGGATTGAAATCACCGGGCCTGCATCGGGAAGGCGGGCTCGTTCGGGTCGGACGGCATTGGGGCGCCCGCGCCTGGGAAAGGTAGTGGTGACGGCAGAAGAAGAGGGAAAATTGGGCTCCGAAGTGCCCGGTGTCCCTCGCCGCCAGCTATGGCGGCGGAGTGAAGAGCCGGCTGCTCCCGGTGCTCTGTTTTTTCCGCTCGCGGCTCATGGTTCTGCCCCCTTGCCCCATGGCGGAGTTCGTGGTGTCGCAGCACAGCGCGGTGATGGAGCGGCTCCGCCGGCGCATCGAGCTTTGCCGGCGACATCACAGTGCCTGTGAGTCCCGCTACCAGGCCGTGTCCCCGGAGCGCCTGGAGCTGGAGCGCCAGCAGACCTTCGCCCTTCACCAGCGCTGCTTGCAGGCTAAGGCCAAGCGAGCGGGGAAGCACCGCCAGCCGCCCCTTCCTCCCCCTACTGCGCCACCTCCGACGGCTCCTTCGCATCCGCCTTCCTCTGCTCCGGTCCCGGGGGCCGGGGGCTCTGCGTCTACCTCCACTTCTTCCGACAGGCCAGGAGTCAATGGCCTGGACGGTGACACCGCGGGCGGTGAACAGCAACAGCACGGCCGTAGCAGCGCTCTCATCGCGGTAAGAGCCAGATGTCGGGGCCAGGGGTTCGTTTTAGCTCTCAGACACCCCACCCTCCCTTAAAATACATTGTGTATTTGGAGTTAGGCGGGTTCTTGTTTGTCAAAATATTAGCATACTTTAGAAAAGTTGAGAAACTTTTAAAGTGGAAAAGATTTACACTCCCGTGTCTATGGTTTTTTTCTTCATTTTAAATTTCAGAACTGTAGCAGTAACATTTATTCCCATCTTCCACTCTCTTACCCTTCTGTAGCGAAAGATAATTTAATCACCGTTTGTGCTTGTTTTACCTATCTCTTCACTTTGCTGCTTCAAGCAGTTTTAAAATGGCCCTTGAGATTTTTTTTAAGAACTTGAAAAATAAACAAAGTAGACATCTGTAGTATTCTACTTATATAAAATTAAAAGTAAACTGAAGCAGATTTATTTTATATAAAACTGCAAATGTATGTATTTGCTTTATACATGAATGCAGCGTAAGTATATGACTTCTGTAAGAAGGCAGTTGAAATATAAATATGTGTGTGTGTGTGTGTGTGTCAGAATTAAGGTGCTTGAAGCTCTGTTCATGGGTATCGTGGGATACCTTTTTATGGAATTGTAACAGCAAATAATGCATAATGGCTTTGTTTTCTTCACTTAAATTCAAATCTTTCCTCAAGGATCCCAAAATGATTCACCTGGGAGTTATTTTGGTTTATTTTTTACAACAATGTGAACTGTAGGTTTGCCTGAAAGTGCATCTGCCCGATAGCCGCTCAATAACAAATGATTTGAACCTGTTTTTTTGCACTAGATAAGCTATAAAGTAGGACATATATTACTAGCATCTTGAGAATATAAATGGAAAACAAATGGATGTCTATGCAGGGTTTTCAGGGAAATCTAGTTTCCTTCTTAGAGTTATTTGTTCTAAACAAATATTTCAATAATATTTTGTAGGAGTAATTGATAAGGCTGTTTATGCCTATTTTTCTCCTAAACTAGGATTTAAAGATATGTTTGAATTCTTCTGCATCGGCATATATTTATTAACTTTTTTTCTGGGTTGCTAGAGAAGCAGCGCTATATAATCCGAAACAATTAGGGACGATTGGTTATCTACAGCAATTTTATTGTAGTTTGTTATCTCAGACAATATATTTGTTTATATTCCATTTTCATTTTGAACTATTTACCTTTGAGCTAGGTATACTAGAAATCTAGCAAATTCTGTGGTTTTTAAAAAATTGTACAAGAACAAATTATAAGATAATTGTCTTTTAGATACTTAGGTGTTCTAACTAAAAATTGTTAATTCATGTGGCAGTGCTTCAGGATCTAAGCCTTCAGCATGTTTTCTAGATGAACATTTAAAATTTAATACTCATAAATACTGGAGATAGAATATCCAGGCATTTTATTGATCAATATTTTCTCTAAATTTAATTACATTTATTTTGGAATTGGAGGACTCATGTAACTTCTGTACTGTATTAATAGCACAACTCAGTATAATTCAGAATACACTGGAAAAGTGGAATGCTGCTGATTTGTTAAAAATGGATTACAAGTAAAATCCTATATTCTTCCTGTCAGAATTGAAGGAAATATGTAGGTAAAGTGGAAATGAGCTGGAATAGCTGTCTGTGCTTTTAAAGCATGTAAAATTATCTTTATGTTCTTAATGAAGTAGGGTACAAGAAGGAAAACAGTTTCCTCTGTCATTTTAAATTGTGATCTTTTCACATGGTAGTAATCAGAAGTTGTCTGATCTATTAGTAATTTCTTTGTTTAGAAGGTAGCTGGACAGAAACGGGTCACAGTCCAAATGATTGGTCGCATTAATTTTTATTTGACAGTAAAAGTTATATGGAGCTTCTGTGATCTTTTACTGGCTTGATCAGTTTTTTTCCAATGATAGCTTTCTGAATCGTTTATATTTTATAGTTGCTTAAAAGAGGAAAACAAAATAAAATGTAGCAATACATTTTATAAAATTAATATAAGATAATCAGTATTATATAGACTAGTCATACCTTCAGAAGAAAACAACTATCTGGGTTCCTTTAACTGAGATTCATGCATTGAGTAGATTGTTACATTCAGTGGCGTAATGGCCTCTTCCAACCCTATAATTCTATAATCCACACTGGAACAAGCAGGCCTATTTAGTTCAGCTATTCTGTGTCACACAATGACCTACCAAATTTATTCAGGAAAGTTTTTTCTATATTTTTATCGAGGGAGAGAGAGAGAGAGAGAGAGAGAGAGAATAATTCATATTCATATTCATTTTAAATATTCCTGTCATTGGTCAGGATTTCCAAGCTTGTCTGATTATATTCAGCTTGTTGGTACTACCTTCAATCACCCACACAAGAATTTACAGTATTAGAGCCTCTTGAATCTTGAGATGTTAGAATTTTTCAGTTAGTTATATATTGGGAAAAGTGAATAAAACCTGACTAGATTATATATTCTCTGTACATGATAATTTATAGATGACTTGTTTTAATATAGCATTGAACAGTTTGAGAATGCTATATCCTTTAATACTAAAGTTTAGGCTATGAGTAATATTACATATCAGTATTATTTCATTCATTTGCTATTGTGGTTAAGTGCTGGCCTAGAAACCAGGAGACTGAACTTTAAACCTTCCTTAAGCATGAAAGCCAGCTGGGTGACTTTAGGCCAATCGTTCTCTCTCAGCTCCATCTACCTCACAAATTGTTGTAGGGAAAATAAGGGTAAGAGTATTAAATGTATGTTTGCTGCCTTCAGTTGACCAAGATTATATATATGTGTGTGTATAAAATTATGACAAAAATCTAATAATAAATGTTTTATTATTATTGTATTAATGAAAAATGATATCCATAATTGGAAAATCTGACTTAAATTTAAAAGAAATTGGCCTCAAATAATAATATAAAGAAAATATCAGAATTCTCTTTCCGTTAACTGTCAATAACTTTTCAGAATGTTTAATACAGAAGATAAATTCAATACTTTTATTATGTACAGTACATTTAATCCCTGACGTACGAACAGGTTATATTCTGACAGGCACTTCATAAGTCCATTTTGTTCTCAAGTCAATAAGCAATAAAAAATTGCACAGTTCAGTTCAGTCCTGTGTGGTGGTCCAGTACGCTTGGGAGGCAGGTCGTGAGAGGGCAAGGAAGGGTTGGTTTCTGGTACACAGCATACGTATGCAATGTGCCAGAAGCTGGCCGTTTCCCACCTTCCCTCAACTTCTTTTTCCACCTTCTCCCACTTCCACCCAGGGTTTACTGGACCCATCAGGTTTGGCTTCAGTGCTGCCATGCGTGGAATGAGAACTGCGCTGGATCTGCCTGCCACTCCCAACCTAGAGGGTCCTGGGAGCCAGGAAAGGACAGGAAGGGATTGGTTTCTTGCACATCGCATGTGTATGCTGTGTGATGGAAGCTGGCCCTTTCCTGCCTTCTCCAACCTCCAAATGTGGACAGGTTAGTTTGAATTGACAGGTTAATTTGAATTGGCAACAATGTACAATTTAAAAATTTATTAGTAATGTCTGTAGTCAGATTTCTGATAATTTTATATTGAAGGAACAAAGCAAACTATGCTGATGGAGAGTCTAGTGACAAATAAAATGCCATCCCAATTGAAAATGTCAAACTCAAACTTGCCTTGAATCCAGAATTGTCTTTTTACCATCTAGAGAACCACTACTCACGGCTGGAACATCGTTCCAATCACTGACAGAACATCTCCTCATTTAGAAATTACAATGCATACCTTAAATCAGAAACAAAATGGACAATAAGCAAACATATGACAGAGAGAGAGAGAGATGATCACTGGTTGCTGCTATCTCATTTACATAAAGCTCACCTGTGCTGCAGTGCCAGTGTTATTGTCATTCCAGTGTACATTGTCAAGTGCACAAGATCTGGTCATTAGTGTGTGAAGTGACTAGAAAATATTTTTTTATTACTGTTACTATCATATTTGTGAATAGTCGCTGAATGAGACAGCCGCTAAACAGAGTATTCCAGATGATTCTTGAATTTTCCAGAGAAGATATGAGACAAGTACCTTTTCCCCACAATAAGTGGACTCTGTGGGAATTTAAAATCCAAAGTGTTCACATTTTTTTTAGAAAAACTAGTACATTTTTGGCATGCTAACAATTATTGAACATTTTGCATAAAGAATAATGAAAATGTTACTTTGTATATAGCATTTCAAAAATGAACTCTGAATATCCAACTTTTGCAGTTTTTTAGGAATAGGAACCATTGTTAGGGGGGAAAAAATCTATTCTTAACTTGCTCTATATTATAAATATCAGGAAAAGAGCACTGATGTACTTCTCTCTTCCCATAGTGTAGGAAGCTGTGTTCAGATGGCATCAAGCATATCTGGGAGCAGGTACAGGTGGTCCTCAGCTACAAGTGTAATTGAGCTCAAAGTTACGGTTGTAAGTCATTGCCTGTCATTGAGTCACCAGGTGACTGCACGAAATTTTATGAGATTTTTTGCAGCAATCTTTTAAGGAAACACTGCGGTTGCTAAGTGAACATGATGGTCTTTAAGCAAATCCATTTTTGCCAGTGTGACACTACAGTCAGCTGTAAATGCAGATCAGATGGCAAGCATCCAAATGCAGTCATGTGACAGCAGAGGGGAGGACCACCAACGGAACTTCAAAATTGGGTCGTAAGTAGCTCTGGGGAGCCCTGTCTTAACTTTGATTGGTTGCTAAGCTACCGGTCCCAAGTCAAGGACTACCTATATTGCAAAAATAATGGTAACATCCCAGTAGCCAGATGTCTTCATTGGAAGATATTGTAATTAGATCTTGAAACATGGCTATATTAATAACAATTATATTACTTATAAGCCGTGTGATATCTGGGGCTTCCAATTCCATGTAGTATGCCTAGGATGTGTGCATATTGTGGAGATAAAATGATTTTTTTTACTATCTAAAGTATAGTGTTCTTAATATAGCATATCTGTGTGTGTGTGTGTGTGTGTCTTGAGAGGTTATTTTGATTGATTGATTTATATCCTATCTTTATTATTTTTATAAATAACTCAAAGTGGCAAACATAACTAATACTGCTTTCTCTTCCTGTTTTCCCCACAACAATAACCCCATGAGGTAGGCTGTGCTGAGAGAGAACGACTGGCCCAAGCTGGCTTTCATGCCTTAGGCAAGACTAGATCTTATGGCCTTCTAGCTGGTGCCTTAACCACTAGACCAAACATTCTCCGCAATAATAAAAATGTATGGAAATCATAGCTTTTTTTCATTTCATTGTGACTTCTTTTAGTCTTCTAATATTAAATTGTCATGTAATTCATGTACTATATTTCCAGAATACATAATACATTAAAATACTATATTTCCAGATACATGTTTTATTTCATGTTGAATGCTGGTAGAATCTAAGATAATTTCATATGAATGATGGAAATACGGCAAATGATACAATTTGATTGCTTTTCTAAATATGTTCTATATTTCTCTTATTCTATTCAGTGTCCTGAGAGAAGGTTTTCCAATTTGTATATATGTGTATATGCCTACTCTGTAATTTCACTACTTTTTCATTCAATTTGTAGTTATTTATGAGCTAAGCCTAAAATAGAATACATGTTTTTATAGGTTGACAAATAGTATTGATTTCTTTTTGAGAGTTCCCTTTCCTTTGACATTTTGTTCTATAACAGGTTTTTCTTGTCTTGACGCTACTTTGGTGGGGCAGTAACTGACTCATTTACTAAGCTTTTGTAAACTCTTGTTTCAAGAGAGGTATCTTATAACTAGGTTGTCTCAGGTTGTGTAGATTACCAATTATGAGTCTTAAGGTAAGCACAAAAATATTAAAATGTAATATACATACCCAAATAGATCATCAAAGTTCACAGTATTCTTGTTAGGGTGGGAAAATAGGATTAAAATCCTCTTCATTTCTTTTTAAGTTTGTAGTGTAGTTGTTTTGCAATGCTGAATATAGAGTTTGCAACAAAATGTTTCATTATAAAATCTTTTTATTTGAAGGAGCTGACTAGCAATACCCTCATTCAGTCCCTCTTAGTTTCTCCATTTCTCTAGATTTCTCTGGGTTCTGTGGCTACTGTTTTTGGTTGTTGTGTTCCTTTCTTTTCTCCTTTCCTTGTGTGTGTGTGTTTGTGTGTGTGTGTGCTTTTGAAACATTTGATTTCTTCCCTACCAGCTGTTAGCTTCCTCTTTTCATAGATTGTGCTGTTTGCTAATAATATATATTATTGTGCTGTTGTTATTCAGTAATGAGCTTTTATTTGATTGCGAAATTATTGCATGTGAGTTTCTAAATCCAACTTGAACATCTGCATTTCCCCTTCTCATAGAGAGTGTATCTAGCTCAGGATTGAATTGTGGAGTTCTTGATGCTTTCTGATCATGATTACCTAGTCTAGTAAGTAGACTAGGTACATTAGATGTTGATATCTTTATTATACAGAACTTCACTATAATCTATCCATTTTTGTTTGATCTTATTTGAATCGCTTCACTGGATAATACATTTTTTCAAAAGTTTTGCTTCTTTGGTTTGGTGATCATGATAGATCCCTTCAAATTGAACACAGATATAATTTCAGAATGACTATATCACTAGGAATCTTCAGAAATATGAAATTAACTTTTAATGATTATAATGTACTTAAATCACATAATGCTTCTAATGCAGTGCATGAGTTCAATAGGGCTAAAAGTGTTTTCCTGCTGATTTTCATTTGTATTCAGTGTCTGATGTATCTTGGTGCAGTGTCCAACAATAGTCAACCAACACTGTTGGATTCCAGTTGCCCTGATACTGTTTTTCCATTGGGCAATGTTCTGGTGAAACGTTTCACTAGATTCATCACTGACTGTGTTGAAATTTTCAGGAAAGAACTCCAAATGTGAATGCAGAATCTTCAATGACATGTTGCACTTCATGGTCTTGTATGCTATAAGAAGTTTGTCAACCAAACAAAGTTTGATGCTTTGTAGTTGCCAAGAAAATTCTCGACAATATCCTTGAATGTTTTCCAAGAGATTTTCCGTGGCACCAATAAGTTGTTCTTGGTATACTAGATTTGCTTCAACAACAGTTCATGTTTCATATGTTTCATGTGTGCAACATAGCCAACAAATACTGAAGAATGTGTACATTGTCATTGTGTTAAAAACAGAAGGTTGCTATAAAACAGTACATGATAGGTTAAATTACGGGTTATTTTTGTGATTAGCAGCCAAAATCTATAAGATATACCTTAAAATGTTCAGGAAGCAAAATCTTTGTTGTCCAGTGTTATTAATGGCCCATTACCATCCTTTACATAGTTTACAGTACCCTAATATGGTAAATTAATTGATGCGATTTTCCTAATTTTAAAAAAATGGGTTAAGCAAGAAATAAATATACCATATTTATTGTGTGTGTGTGTGTGTGTGTGTGTATGTGGTAAGGATAAGATCTTATACTCTTACTAAAAAAATCTCATTGCAAATAAACAAAAACTCCTAAATTCAAATCACAGTTTAATGAATAGGAAGAGCTTACATGTGTTTTGGAATAGGAATTGGCAAATTCTGTTATTTTTAGTAAAAGCTTTTACAGAGAAGATAAATCTCTCAGTCAAGCAGTGCTGTCATCCTTCAAAGTAGGCCAGGTCAGGAGTCAGAAATTGGGACAACCACATAAATACTATTTTATAGAGTGTAACAGAATCTTGAAAAATGGTCAAGGTTTCTTCTGCCTCTTCTTACACTGAACAGAATCAAGACTGGGTTAGCTTTGGTTTCTTTTTCATCCCCTCTTCCTTCCTAGGACTAAGCTGACATTTACTTCTTGTATTTTTCTTCAATATTACCTCCATACTCTTTTACACTAATTAGCCCATCAGAATCTGTCTCATCTCCCATACACAAAGAATATACCTACAAGTTACCATGTAAACCAACCACTGACTCACTCCCCAGGCTCACTTGGCAACTCTTCAAGGTCATCAGACAAGTTTTGCCAGCACAGAGTCAGATGAATCAGGAAAGCCCTCCCTTCTCTTCCTACTGCACAGTAACCAGTACCAGAAAGTCTATTATCTTGGAGAGCACAGAGTTCTCTCCGTCCTGGGATTCGCTGTCTGTTGATAGTGGGGCAGATCACAGGAACAAAGTTTGTGCAGGAATTCATATGGAGCTAATGTGTCCGCGTGGGGCATGAACATCTGTTGTGCACTCTCACAAGCTCTCAGATTCAGGTAGCCTTGAATTAGATATTCTAAATTACTCCTCTTGAATGTAGAATCCGGAATTCATTCTGCATCATGGTCTTCTCCCCAATTATCAGTATAGGATGGGAGAGGAATAGTTTCAGAAGTCAAATATCAGGGGAGTTCAAATTCAGTGTTTTAGATGAGCAGGCATAAGGTATAAATTTAGTGGAAAGCAACGCCAAATCCACAACAACTATCTCGGCACTTTTGCGAGATCCACACCTGACTCCTTCACAAGAACATCACAAGACCTTCACCTGACATGACCCACACCTGACTCCTCCCAAGACCCAGCACAAGACTTTCACCTGACGTGATCACACCTGACCCCTCAAAAGACCCATTACAATACCCTTACCTGACTTGACCCTCCCATCACAAGACCTACTGACCACACGAAACCCTTATAAGCAGAAGAACACCAATTTAGTGACATTCACTAAATTCTGCTGAAGATCTAACCTAGGCTGGTATCGAAACATTCATAAACCAACCCACATTGCCTTTGATGCAGAGCATAGCCCACTTGACTACTACTCCTTTCAGTGACCTTGAAAGTTATCTGGAATGATTTGTAGAAAATCTTGCTGACTGATTCACCATAAATAATTCACGTGAAGAGTGAAGCTTAGACATTGATCCTGGGCTCCCTCAAACTCCCCTGGCAAACTTCCAGGAAATTGAAGGAGTATTGGTTGGTCTGCATTCTGTTGAAATGCTCTTGAATGAGACAAACCTTGTCCAATTGCTTTGTTACTTTTGCATAGCATTGTGCAGATTTGCCATTTGTATATCTAGTCGCAGTGGGCTTCCCTAAGGATCTGCTACTGTCTGCATGATCACAGAGTTCAGTGCCAATCTGATTAGAGAGCAGTGAAACTTTAAGCCTTTCAAGGTATGCCTCAGTTGTAAGTCACTCTGCAGAGTGGTTAGGACAGATGGTTAGGAGCTTGCATAAGAATTTTATTCCCTCCAGGCATGATAACACCGTTGTGAAAGAAAAGCAAGTTTTATTTTATTTTTAGGTTTCATGTATGCTTCTAGAAAGGTGCTGCTTTGTATTAATATATTTTTTTCATTGAACGCCCTCCCTCAAAAATAAATTTGAGGGAACTTGATATAAAGGCACTATTTTGCAACCTCCCACCAATCATTGCCTTCTGATCGTCACTTCACTGTTTAACTTGTCAAAATTATTTTGAATTGTCCTATTATTACTACTATTTCATTGTTTTCTGCCACCTACAAATTTGGTAAGCATTCTCTCTATCTCTTTCACAGTGTTAAAATATTAATCAAGATATTTCATGTATATAGGACTGGACTGAATCTTGTGACTATTCAATACCAATAGAAGAGAATATTTGTAGCTCAGGATTGAATTGTGGGAACTTTGGTTCTCTCTGAGTTTGGTTGTTTTCTTGCAGACATGTCATTACCTAACTAGATGATGATATCACTGCTAGTAGGGAGCGGGGCTTGCTTTTATTTTATATATTAGTGGCTTACTAGTGTTGGTGGGAGTGATCTTGGTGTTCCTTGATTGGGCTGTTGTTTACTGTTAGCTTGTTTGGTAGTTCCTTGTTTGGGGTATTGTTTGCTTCTTGATTATTCATCTAATGTTAATCTTAGTGTTAATCTCTGCTCATCTGGGTGGTAAGGAGGTATTTTGGTATTTTTGTTTCCTTTTTGGCTTTTTGATTGTTTCTTTTCGATGGTGTGTAGATTTTGCTTACCACTATGTGCTTGTTGATGGCCAATTTGTCTCAGTGCCAGGGTTCCAATAATTCCTTAGCATTTTTGGACTTTGGACTTTAGAGGAATACAGCGTGAAGGGAGAGCAAAAACAACATAGACACTGTCCTGTCTTCATTACACAAAAGAAATTACAGATGCCTCCTATGATTACTGGTGACAAAATAGAATGAATTGCAGAAGTGATATGCTCCATGTTTTCCCTTAGTCAGTAGCTTCTTTTGCTGAATAATCCTTATCACCATTCTATTTAAATCTAGTTCTTGAAGTTCAGGAAAAACATTCAGTGATACATAATGTTAGCTGTCTTGAAAATCTTGACATTTAACATTGCACAGTTATTTCTCCCAATTTTTGTCCCTGTGCTTTAATGTTCTCAACTACATCCTCTATATTGGTTAATAGCAAGAGCAGCTGATTTGTGTTTGTGTGCACATGTGTGGTTCATTCTCTGAAGGAAAAAGTTGTCAAAAAGACAAGTTAGTAATTTCCTAGAAGCTCTGTGGCAAGGTTGTCTCTCAACAGATGTCAGAATAAAGTTTGACTTTATCATTTACTGAAGAACTGCATTTTCATGCTGGAAATATCCTACTATTTTTTCTTTGGCTGGGCAAATAATACTACAGGTTATTTAACATTCAAAATTATGACAGACCTTCCCATCAAGCTACTTATGAGCCCATTTCAAAATTACAACGGCTGCAGCAGGACTGCAGTTGTTTGCCCTTATGACCCATCACAAGGTTGCTTCAGCACCCTCCTGCCTCTCTCATCCCACCCCACCAGAAGCTTGCAGCATTTGGGCCTTCTCCCCACACACCCATCACACCCCACACTTACCTTCTGAAGCTCTCCAGATCTCATGTTATGGAAGGAGGGGAAGCCATGTGTCCCTAGGCTGTGTGGTGGTGACTAGAACACAGACACCATTTTGTGGGCAGGACAAAAAGGTGGCAGTGTAAAGAATAAAGTCATCCTAGCACTTTAAGCTTTCCCTTTGAGCAAATGGTATCCTTGAACAGTATTCCGGTCATGGAAATTACCTAGCTATAACCAGGCCACTGTTATATTTTTAAAATTATACTTGTATAATTATAATAAACTTAACATTTATTTATTAAGAGTTCAGACTCATCCTGTTTATTTCCTATGCTCAGTATAAACAATAGGTGTCATAAACCTTGTCCAATAATGCTCTTCCTAATCTTTTATTGAATAGTTTAATAGGCCTGTTACAGCAGCTGTTTCACTTACTGAAATAGTGCATAAGTATTTACTTGAGGTTATTATTTCATGGTTTTTATCAATAATGAGGCTCAAGATCTAGCTTCCCATTCTGATTGAGGCTCAGATTATTACCAGTTCTCTTAAAGTACAACCCATTTTGTAACAACACCGGTCACCCAGATAACTTGGAAATGGTCCCAGAAACTTTAGGATAATGTTTGGTGAAAGAAGTGTATATTTCTGCCCACTTCGGTACATGAAAATGAGAGTTTGGTACATCAAGTAAAACATAAAAGTGAGTTGAATCTATGGGGGTAGATTATCTCAGAAGTATGTATGATGAAACAGATAAGGTCAAGAATGAATGGCTGATGAAGAAATGTGGATTGAATAAAAAAATGTGTGACTAGTATATAAAAAAACATAATAGGTCTTCTAGTCCAATCCCCTGCTCAGGCAGGAGACCATTCTGAACAAATGGCTGTCCAACCTCTTCTTGAAAATCTCCAGTTGATGGAGCAAAAAATGTACATTCATTTGGATTAGTCATATACAAATAAATGAGTCTGAAAAACCTCCATCATATTTGGAGTTGATGAGCTCTCCAAAAAGAGAAAGCTGAGAATTTTGGACTTTGGGAAGAAATGTCAAAAGAAGTCTGCTCTTCTAAAAGTGGAGCCAATGACCACAGAGGAATGAAGAGCTGGCAAGTAGAATGGCTCTTCGTAATTCCTCTAGATAAATGTAAAATAAGTTTTTGGAAATAGTTATATTTTCTGTAGGAAAATGCTTTTCTTTTGAATTCTTAAAAAATGGTGTAAGATTTTAAAAACTGGACACTAGAGGGAACTAAAGGTTGCAATTTAAAAAAGAACACTTAAATTCAACCTATAAATACAGAATGAAGCAATATATTTTAACATTTGACATATTTTTGAATAATGAACCTAGAAGTGTCTTTTAAAGAGTGTCTGCCTCTATAGATAAGACTGTTTAAAAGACATGGAAGAACAAGTTTTAACGAACAAGATTGACACCTACTTGAAAGTGATTTTAAAAATGACAGGCTGCAACAATGATATGAAAAATATGTTACATACACGACATTCAAAAGAAACTGATGTCTCTTAATTAAAAGAGATATAACAACATAAACCAAGAGAGTGGCTTGGATAATTTTCCTGCATTATCTTTACAAAAGAGGCTTGTTTAAAAGGCTTTGAATATTTTTATGATAAGGGACAAAAAAAAAGGAAATCAAGTTCTAGAACATTATTTGAAGGGACTAAAGATCAAGGCTGTTAAATGTAAATGGAAGGAATATAAAGATGGCTTCTTTGATTAAAATATATATGACGTTAACTCTGGTAGTAGTAACCCTTAATGGACTTTTGCTGACATCAGGACCTAAATGACTTTCACTGTAGTAGTTTCATGTTTTGTTTCCAGTACAATTATCTATTTAATTGTCCATGCCAGATTTAGGAATATCTTAAATGAACAACTATAAAATTTATATCTGATATCAAAGGAGAGGATAGAATTCTACCAAAAAGAAGATAGAGGTTTTGAAGAATCAGATACATTAAGGACTTGACTTATGGGACAGATGCTGTGTGTGCCAAGACGTTTGTTATTTCTAGAAAAGTAACTCCACTGCTAACTGTAAATTAAAAAAATAAAAATAAATTTTTTTAAAGAATTCTGAAGAGAAAGTTTGCTGTTTTTTAAAATTATTTTTAAAATTATTATTTTGGTTTTCGTTTAGAAGCTGGGGTTTGGATGGAAGGTTTTTATTTTTTTAAATCATGAAAGCATAATCTTTACAAATCAATTTGATTGTTGAAGTTTGCCTCTTAGATTGGATTATCCCCAGAAAGTAGATGGTTTACAACTGAATTGCATGTAGTTTGCTTTCTCTATAGAGAGCTCCATGTTAGCTCTGTTATATGTGAACTATGGTTATAGTACACTCTCTTCTGTCCTTAAAGCCTGAGTAAGAGAACTCTTACAGTATTCTTAGAGTAATTGAATCGAAGAGGATATTGTGAGTGCAATTGTTTAATTGTTTATCACAATAATGTTTTGTGGAAGAATCATGTGCCACATTAAGCATAGTTTTTAAGAGTACAAAAATTTGCTTCTATGTTTTTAAACTATTTATCAATATTTTTCTCTTTTATGTGATGTTTTCAGTCATCTCCCGTTCCACATCTGATCAGTTCAAAGCCATTTCAGTATTACTATAATTTGGATGACTACAGATTTTTCACTGAGTACTTAGGCTACAAGGAAATTTAGTAGTAGCCCTAGAAATGAAGTTTAGTGAACGAGTTAGTCAATATTGCCAAAATAATATTTTATTTTGAAAAAAATATTTTTACACGTGCAAACATCCTTCGTTTCTCTTACTGCAGAATGTGCACAGCTTTTAATCACATGAGTAAGTTAAAAAATAGTTGCTTGAAAGAAGAGTTAGTCCATTGTATTTCTGTGAAGATTGCTAGTCTAAAAAACTAGGTTATTTATACTGCTGAAACAATAAACTAACTTAACTTTATTTTTCTTTCAGCAGCTTCATGAAACTGTAAAAAGGAAACTTGATAATTCTGTTTCACCTCAAAATGGTGACCAGCCAAATGGCTTTGGGGACATATTTCCTGTGCCCAAGAAATTGTGTCACGATGGTCTTGGTGGGTTGAGTGGCTCCTCCAATGGAATACCTCCTGTATCCCCTCTACATCAGCCTGACAGCAAACCTTCCAATGGAGAAAATTTACAGCTTAATGGAAAACATTCCATAAGCCTAGATGGAATGAACAAAAAGGATCTGCCAGATTCTGGCCTTCAGTTGAATGGAAGCACTGATGCTGATGACTCATTTGCTATGGTTATTAACAAAGAACTCAAACAAGAACCAGATGATCTTCCTTGTATGATTACGGGACCAGGAAGTTCGATATCGCAAAACAATTTGATGTCTGATCTTAACCTTAATGACCAAGAGTGGGAGGAGCTAATGAATGAACTAAACAGGTCAATGCCTGATGAGGATATGAAAGACCTATTTACCGAAGACTTTGAGGAAAAGAAAGATGCTGATCCTTCAAATTCTATTGCACAAACTCCTTTACCACAAGATATCATTATAAAGACTGAATTTTCCCCGGTAGACTATGAACAGGAACAGATAGGGTCTCCACAAGTCAGATCTACCTCTACTGGCACATTTATTGGTACATCTTCTGTCCCTGTTACTGCTGCTTCTCCAGCAATTAGTAATTCTCAAACACTGTTTCAGCCTTCAAATCAGTCCATGTCTGAAAATCCCAACCAGTCAATAATGCAATCAGCAAGCCAGGCCCAAAATGTTCAGAGGCCTCTATCTAATTCATTGTTATCTGGACAAACTACAGGGAGTGCCAAAGAGATGTCATCTGCTAAACAGCTACAGCAAATAGCTGCTAAGCAAAAGAGAGATCAATTGTTGCAGAACCAACAGCAGATCCACCCATCCAATCAAATTTCTAGCTGGCAACAATCGGGACCTTCTCACAGTCCATTGGCTGTCTCATACACTATGGAAAATCCAACTAGCCCTTCTGTTTACCAGCAAGACTTCAGTAATCAAAAACTCCTGATAACCAATATGCCAAACAAGAGTTCTCCTAGATCAGGAGGTAATTATCATGGTGGAAATATGCTAAGCCATCAACCAAGCAACATAAATCAGAATTCTGCATCTAATCAAAACTCTGTGCTGGATTATGGGAATACAAAACCTCTTTCACATTACAAAGAATGTGGGCAAGGAATCACAGTCCCCGGACAAAACAAGTCTTCTATATTAGCATATCTTCAGCAACATCAGCAACCTACACTGCCTCATATGAGCGATGAGCAGAGTGGGATATTTGTAATGAAAAAGTCTGGAAATATTGCTTATAGGCCTTTAGTACCACACAATCAGGTAAGTGTTTCTAGCAGCTGGTTGCGTATAGTAAATGAGATATACTGAATAAGCTGAACAAACAGACTAATTAATTTCATAGTATATGCTGTAAATAATCTTATAAATTTCTGTTGTAAGTGGATAATGGAATTACTAAAATCGACCTTTCACTATATCTTGTCCTTTAAAAAAGTTTAATCTTTTCATGTTACTTAAAGTTACTTAAAAAACTTTCTCTGTATGTAGTTTTTCTGAATTGTTCTTTCAGGATTAGTATACAGTTCAAAATCTATTAACCAGGATACAATGTATATTAAGGAAATTCCTTTTTTTTTCTGATAGTTTTTATGAAGATTATTAATCCTATAGAAAAACAAACTGAATTTTGGCAGTTGATTGTAGTTTTTATTAATTGTAAAAAGCTCAATATATATGCTTTTTATTAATTGTGAAAAAACTCCAAAGATATGACCATAATCCTGCATGGGTCATTAAATGTTCACGACCAAAGGAAATTTAGGGCAGGGAAACTATTTCTGTTTCAGTTGCTGTGAAATTTCACCAGATACCTACCTCTTGTCTACCTCCAAGTGCTTGTGGTAATCAAGGAAATGTTGAACAACATATCCGTGTTTACCATCTCCTATTGAATGACACACTAACATACATATTGTTATTATGCATTCATTGCATGTATACTTCTCACATAGTTTACTTTCCTGTTTTCCTATTGCCCCTATGATAAGATAACAGAATAGGCAATATATAATATTTGTTTCATAATATTTTACTAAATCTGATTAATATGCTATACTATGATGGGAATTAATGTCACAGTGTTTTCTCCCCATTATAATGCCTAATTTTCTCCTGCTTAGGGATGACCTCATGGAAGTCTAAAATCTAAAGATAATGGAGCTTAGTTCTTAGTCTTGATGAAATTTGATTTGTGGTTATTTAATGGATTATGCCAGGTGACTTAAGAACAACCCTTGATTCAATACTATGTAGCAAATTCTGGAGGAAAGTAATCAGAATGGCAATTTAAACCTATTCCAACCCAAAAGCATGCCAAAGTTTGATGTATTCTTGCTTGAGTGTTAGTTAATTTATATATTGATATCAAAGTTGGGATTTTTGTTGAGCCAGAAATCAATCCACCATCTCTTGCCCATTGTCCCACCACTATTCTCCTACATGTCATTTTATCCCCAACACTGATTTAGCAGTTGTTTTTATCCCACAATGGATCATCTCATGTATTAAAGGGTCAACAATCTAACTGTAGCTAAATGTTTTCTGTATCTTACTATGTGCTCTATGCTTCTGTATAATTGGAACTGATCCCTGAACAAACAAGTATCCTAATATTTGCAAAATTTCAGTGGGGTCAAATTATAGCTTTCACTTGAGCCAGTGGAGGAGCTGAATTCTGGAATTCTTTGTTCCAGCTGGAAACAGAAATCAAATTAAATGCCCATTGCTAACTTTGAAAGTGAAATCCATCTTTCTCAACATGTAATGGTAATTAATGCATGGTAGGTTCTCAAAGATACCATTCAAGGAAAGTTATTTAATGACATAAAAAGTTGCTTGAAAGTACATAAAGGAATGTCAGTAGAAAGAGTTCATAAATAAACATCAGAGTTAAATTATCTTACGCAAATTTCTCTTACTCTAAATATTCAAGAAATGCTAAACCATTTGTTTACCTCATCTTTCATTTATCTTCCATAACCAAGAAGTAACTTTTATAGTAAGGTCAGCAAAAGAATCACAGCATAACTGCTTTTTACAATGAAACCTCTTCAGGTTGCCTCTGGGGGGCAGCTCTTCCGTACAAGTCATTTCATACACCTTGGCTCATTTCATTTAGAAACAAAATTATGCTAGATTGTATTTTTTCATGAATCGCTGTGTAGTAGTAAACACTGAAGACGTTTTCCTTTATTGTGGTCATTAAAAACGTGGAGATACTGCTTTTCTCAAGTGATGTCCTTGTTGCAAAGCCAATATCTGTCTCTGCTTTTATAGGATCAAAATCATTCTGCTGGTGTTCCTCGCATTCCTGTTTCTGTTCCTGTCACTGGTGTAAATGCACAGCCTCCCAATGTTTCCATGGCAGGTAACCATGGTAATGCAGCTTATCTCAACAGTCAGCAGCAAGCAGCTGTAATGAAGCAGCACCAGATGCTACTAGATCATAAGCAGCAACAAAAGCAGTTGTTAATAGAACAACATAAACAGTTTCTAATGGGACAGAGGCAACTTCTCGCTGAACAGGTAAAACATATTGCTGTGACAAAGATTGTGCCAATGTAGTGGAATATTCAGTACTTGATTATGTTAAATAATCGGGTTGCATATTATGTTTACCACATGAGAGTAACCTATTACTACTTATTGCAAATTTTGTAGGATTCCCACCCACCCTTCAAACACATGCTCTTAATTCAGAAAGGATTAGGAAGACTTGCTCTCAGACATCTTTGGGGATAGTTGCTCATTATTGTGAGCTGCCTTGAAAATTGGTTTAAACAGAAAGTCAGGATAATGGCTACAGGATCCCTCTTTCCAAAATTTAGTGATGAGCATGGATCCTTATCTGGCCACAACTGCACATTTCTCCTGATAAACGAGGTGTTAAGAAACAGAAGAAGAAACTTTAAAAGTGAACAGTTCAAAAACAGGTTGGGACAACCCTAATAAGGGGCAGGAAGGGAAATGATGGAGAAAGGAATGGAATTGGACAATTCACCATTGACAACTCACCTTTGCCAATTCACTGCTGCCGAGACACCACAGGACAAATCAACACAGCCAATTTGCCTTGGGCAGCTGGAGGGAGAGCCAGTTGAGCGAGCAGGGAGGCAGAATGCAGAGCGACAGCAATGGTCAGGAGCTTCTGGCCAAAGGGAAAGCTGCGCAGGCGGGTGAGCGGAGTGGCGGCCAGGGGTTTTCCCATTTTCACAGACACATAACCCACTGCCGCTGCACCAACCTCCTGACCATTCAGAGTTTGGAACATTTTGCAGCAACAACATTCAGGCCATTTGGTGGCAGTAGAGGCCAGGCGTGTCCCATTTTCATACAACCTGCCACCGCTGCCAAATGGCCCAAATACTGCCGCCACCAAACTCCAAGCAGCTCGGGGCAGTGGCAGCGGCAGCGGGGGTGTATGGGAAAACAGGAAGCCCCCAGTCACCTCTGCTCTGCCCACCCATTCATCCACCCTCCAGTGGGAAGCCCCTGGCCACTGCTGCCACCCTGCGCTTTGCCAACCTGATTGCTCACCCGCCTGCCCAGCTCTCCTTTCAGGGAGAAGCCCCTGACTGCCTCTCTGCTCGCTTGCCTGTCCACCCAGTTCTCCTTCCAGATGCCGAAAGCAATTTGTCCTTGTGGCGAATTGGCTGTGTTGAGTTTTCCTGCGAAAATCTGGTGGCTGGCTGCGCCGAGTTGTCCTAGACCTGAACTGAACAGTTCACGGCTAGAATGCTGAATAAGATCATTGTAGATGCTTTTATTGCAAAATCTGCTTATTCTTCCTGATTTTTCAGATGGACCAGGAGAATCACAATCAAAAAAAGCAGATTGATTAAAGTAATAGTTGTAATCCCCATCATCTATTATTGTGTTTAGAAAGAGCAAATACAAAGTAATTGGGTACGTAGCTAGTTCACAGTAGCAAACGTTCCAAATGTAGTAAACTACAGTATTAGTGCTTCTGTTCAGCAGTTTTCTGTGCTTCTGGTATGAAACCAGAGACTAATAAGTCTCATTTGAACATTGAGTTGAAAAAGAATGCTGGTAGAAGGCAGCGACAAACTACTAAGAGAACTGCATGGAGGAAGTTATTCCAAATGAAGCTTGACCCAAGGAATGTTTACCTTAATTTCTTCACATTAAGTATATTGTCACTTTTTTTTCCTGAGAACATTTTCTGATCTCTTTTGTTTTGGGTGTTTTAAAGAGCACACGTTACATTTTACATATAAAGTATATTATATTTTCTAAAATTGGTGTTATATTACAATCAAAACAGTGGTTGGTTTGGTTGGTTGGTTCAACAATAAAACTTTACATCCGATGCTTTGTGTGGAGAATTCTGATAATCTGGATTTCCATTTTAGGAGAAACAAAGGCATCAGGAGCAACAACTCCAAAGGCATTTGACACGACCACCTCCTCAGTACCAAGATCAGACACAAAACTCATATCAACAAGTTGGCCAGTTCCCAGGTAAAGGGGGATGTGGGGTTGAAATATGAAGGACTGGGGTGGACATGAGTTATATTTAAAATGCTCTTTTGTAGTCAAAATATAGTCTTACACTATTATTTTATTTATTAAATACATGTGCTATTACAATGTGTGATTCCTAATGATTGACAACAGCTATAAAATAGACATTTAAAATATCCACAATAAAATGCAGATTAATTGTTCAAGTTAATAAAATCACTAGATCAATTTCTCCTCTCCCAAAATCACCAACTGGAAGTGGAAGTTCTTACTCAGGAAGGTTTAGAATCCCTCCAAAACAGAACCTCCCATTTTTGCACGTAATCCAAAAGGATCCCATGGTCAGTGGGGTGCCCTACACCTGCCCAAGTCCCAGCAAAGATTGTCCATCACAGTGAGAAAGACCGTGACAGTGTTGCATTGTTTGGGACACTGTTAGTATTTCTGTAATATTAACTGATTCTCTCCTTGTTAGCGCACAAGATACTGGTTTAGACAAACCTTCCACATTGAAAGCGAAGCTCTTTGGAATAATTATAGTTGTTACATCCTGTTTGTTTTCTAAGAATTTTAAAGCTGTGTTCATTTTGTCTAAGTTAACTTTTCAGTGTGAAACAGCACTCTGCATGAAACAGAGTATCTTTATATAAGTATAGATCCTTCTGCATGAATACTATTTTTGAAATCACCTCTTGAATGCAAGAAAATGCACTATTATTATCTCTCTCTGAGCCCTTGTTTAGTAGTTGTCAACAAACATGCACTAATAGGAGATTTGTGTCATATCCCCCATTTTGTCTGCTGACCTCTCTGTTTCCTAGCTCTAGACCATGGGTGTGAAACTTGTGGCATCACGTTGCCATCACGTGACACATCACGACGTTTTTCCCTTTGCAGAGCTGGGGTGGGTGTGGACTGTACGTGACGCATCCTGCCTGCGGGCCGCCAGTTTGACACCCCTGCTCTAGACTAGGTATTAGATTCATAATTAAATGCATTAATTTGTAATACAAAAAGTTGTCCTGATCTCAGTGCTGCTTCATTCTCCATTGTTACAAACTGCCTCTATCATACAGCTAGATAGAGGCAGTTTGTAATTCCATGCCATGGTGGTCATTTGCAACCTCCTATCAATTTTCCCATTGATTTGCTTGTCAGAAGCCAGCAAGGAAAGCTGCAAATGGTGATCACATGACCACAGAATGCTGCAACATCGCAATTGGTTCCTGAGCACCCAAATTGTAAACATGTGACCATGGAGATGCTGCACTGATCACAACTTGAGAACCAGTCATAGGTTCAACACCATCATTGCTTTGAATAGTTGCTGAACAAGTCATTCAACAAGGAATCTCTGTAATATTGTTTTGCATATTTAATCATTAAAGATATCTGCTTTCTTATAGGGGTGTTTGTGTGTTTCATAGCTAGAGAATCCACAGGTTGTACAAGCTGGAAGTGATTTGCAGAACTGCTTTATAACTCTACAATTCTTATTCCCCCTGCACCATGTGAATCCTTTTCCATTGAATTGGAACTCCTCTGAATAGTTGGGAAGCAATGTTATGTTATAGATGAAATATAGATGCATGAAATGAAAGTAAATTATTCCTGCTCCCTAGTGTGGCTTATGCATTGCAATCCCCACTCTTTTGGTGGGTTCACAATTTATAGGTTTTGGTTTTCACAGAGCGGAATAGAGGATAACTAGTGTCCTTATCATCAGCTTCAGTCCTGCTTATCTTAATAACTAAGAGCTCGTTAACACAGATGCTTTTTCACAGTGAGCACATCTTTTAAACAGCTTTTGGAATTCTTATTATTGCAACAACTGCTACAATTATAAAAGCATTGGAGCAATGTCCCTCTATGGTTCAGTTTGCAGATACATGTTCCTACTTACATACGTGTTTCCCACATATGCAGTGTAGATTAATCTTCTATCTGAAACATTTAAACAGAATGCCCATCTAAGTAGTTGGAACGGAAATCAACATTAAATAGTTGTATCTTTGCACAATATATTCCAGATTAATCAGTTGCATTTAAAACAGTAAATTTTATAAAAAGTCGTGTTTTTTGAGATGCATATGACACGTAAAGTATGCCATTATGATAGAAGGAAAGAGATGCTCAGTAAAGCTGCCTTTGTTTAATTTCTGACTTCTTCCCTCAGCCTCCAGAGTCACACAAGACAGTTAAAAGAGGCTATTCGGAAGGCTGGCAGGAAGAAGAAAATAACTTTCCTAACGCCCATCCCCCTAGAAGTTTTCAGGATCTAAGCCAGCAAGCCTAGCAGATAGCTGGAAACTACTATATTGCATGTTCCATCAAATATTCTGAAAATGTTTGGATTGATTTTTAAAATCTCTAACATTGGTAATCTTATATTACAGGCTCATCTCCATCAATGACAGGGGTAACTAATTTAGGCCAGTCCAACTCCAGCAGTCCACGAATGTTTTCTCAGAATCAAAACATGATTCCGATTGGATCAGGGCACAATTCTGTCTCGCCAAGCAGCAATCAGCAAGATCGAGCAGTTCATCAGTATACTGGTCTGCAGAATATTCAGCGAGGTAATTTATACAGCATGGCATCTGGTATGACCCAGATGGTTCAACAACATGCAAATCCAACTGCCAATGGTCAGCCACAAATGCAAAGACAACCCGGTTTGACTCAGGGTACTGCTCTTCCTGCTGGATATGGACAGAACACGCTAGGAAATTCAGGCATTTCTCACCAACATAGTAAAGGGGCGCTAAATGCTACATTATCCAAACCTCAGATGGCAAGAATGCCAGCAATTGGGCCCCAAAATTCATCCTGGCAGCATCAAGGTATATCAAATATGAACAATCAGGCTCAACGAAATAATGGTTTAGCAACGTTTACTGCCAGCTCCACGTTCCATATGCAGCAGACTCACTTAAAGTTGCCTAGTCAACAGTTTGCCCAAGGAATGCCTCAGGTAAGCCTCAACGCCAGCAGGACAATAGCACCCATGAATTCAGCCGTCTCTGGACAGATACTGCCACCGTTAGGGGCCCAGCAGCGGACAAACCCCCCTCCTCAGCAGCCAGTCCAGTCACAACAGGTCTTGCCAGGCATGAGTCAAACTGTCCCAGATCTGACTTTCAGCCAGAATCAGAATCAGCAGCTGTCCAGCAGAAGCAATCTACACTGTACTCAAGGTTATCCTGTGAGGACAGCTAATCAGGAATTGCCTTTTGCCTACAGCAACCCATCTGGAGGTAATGGACTACAGAACTTAACTGGGGATACAGACCTCATAGACACTTTATTGAAAAACAGGACTTCAGAAGAGTGGATGAATGATTTGGATGAGTTATTAGGGAATCACTGAAATGAGATTTGTTTGTTTTTTTCTGCCCTGAGTCATTTTTTAAAATTACAAATTATCTTTGGACCAAATACCTGTGTCATTGAAAACTCACAGGCTCTAGTGGGAATGTATTGGAGTTGCTTCTTTCTGGGTCTGAGAACATGAAAAAGATGGAAAAATTCTTTTTCCAGGGGGAAAAAATGTCGTTTTTGTAGTGTGTCTGGAACACAATATATGCAAACAGTTTGGTGCGTACCCCAAACAGCCCAGCAAAAATGTAACTTTTTCCAGTGTTTTACATTTGAAGACTTAAATGTGAACCCGTGCAGTTGCAGTGCAGAAAGTAAGCCAGCAAGAGATAGGCTATAAATATTCAGTGTTAAGGCATTCTTTCCTACAGATAGTACTCGATAGATTTCTTTATCTTAATTTGGATCTCTAAATAGTAAAAAGTACCACCTCGCCACCATTTTCAAGGAAAGAATGTGTATAGCCCTTGTTCTTTTGTGGAATCCTCCTTAGTTTAGGGAGGATAATGTTCTAATCAATCAATGTGTGCCAACATTCTTAGCAAACCAGATACAAGAATTCACAATAACTGATAATGGGTTTATTTACTGGAGATCCTTAAATGTTACAACATTTCCAACAGCAGGTTGCTGTAGATCTAAACTGGGGAACCTGGTCTTAATTGGCTTATGGCTTACTGAACTAAGCAATTTGCACTCTGCTATGGGGAGAGAGGGAAGTTCTTTTTTTTTTAGTTATTTTTTAATTGGAGAAACGGAGTTAAAATCAAGTGTGTGCACTCTTTCTATCTCCTTTCCTGCATTCATTAAAGTTGGAGTGATCACACCTCATTTCTCTGTTTGATTCAGAGGGCATTTATACTTAGCAGTGTTTTTGTTGCCGTGTGCATACTGTACTATGTGGATAGGATGATTTATTCTTTGTCAAGCAGATGAAGCAAGTCTTATGTCTTGGGAGTTATTGACTGAAAATTTTGCAATAATGGCACAGGATGATGGGGGCACACTATATCTTTTTTAAAAAATTAAAAATTGTGAGACCCTTGGGGGAAATGGTGATTGAAGCTCTTTAGAAATATAAAGACGAATCTCCAATGAAAGAAATGCTGCTAAATCATCATGTTCCATGGAGATACTTTCCTGGATGTGTAAAATTAGTTCCTTATATGGCAAGAAAAAGAGAATTATTTTTTAATATGTTACCAAAAAGAATTTCTACTTGCCAACAAACCACCTTTTGCCTTAACCTTTAGTTATAAAGGTAATCAATTTGAAAGTTGTTTTAGATGCATAGATACCTCTCTGTTCCTACTCGGGGTTTGGTTTTGTTCTTTAACGAACAGGGCTATTTACCTCCTGTTATAAGGATTCTTAATTTACTTCATAACATTTGCAACTGAGAATCATAGAATTTCCTTTGCCTCAGATACGTTCAGGAGAATTTATAGAGAATCTGGGATATTTTGGATAGGGGAACAGTGAAGAGATTAAGAAGATGAACAATAGGAAAATATTTTACTGTATCTGCAGTGTTCCTCTCAAATGTGCACTTTGGAAAACAAATCTGCTTTAACACTACTTTTAATTTAATTTTCCCGTTTGTTTCATTGTATTTGGTTGCCATCCGTGATCAAGATAAGTATGCCGTGCTAAAGAGATGTTTGTGTTTTGGTGGATAATTGATGGGGGATAATGGTGAAAACCGCATGTTAATGAATGGTTCCACTACTGATATGTCCAAACTGAAGCAAATTGCATTGAGTGTATATTTTTAAAATGTCATTTTATAATAAGAGTTGGTTAATTTAATAATTAAGATATAGGTGTCACTATATTGTAAGTAAATTAGATTAGAGTTAAATTTACTAATCTTTTCCATAAATCAGCATTTGAGTTACATTTTTCAATGAATTCAATTCAATCAAAGATTTGATCAAAAATGAATGTCAGCTGGAAAACATTGTAATCTTTGTAGCTGCTTTTTTGACCATGGAAAAATTATGGGAGGAAGAGATTTGAAATGGAGATAAAGTATATTTGTTATGTGTTTTGGTAATCTTGCACCAGTGTGCCTTCCTTTTGTTTGTGGAGGTACTTGGGACCTCATACTTCGTAATTATTTGAGTTCTTATTTCTTCTTTAAGTGCAGAAAAAAATGACAAGTTTTATACCATTCTAGCTTAATTTATCAGAAAAACTCTTGGTCAGAAGAAAATGTAACAGACGCTTTGTGTTTCAAGTGCTATAGGCAGATACCTCCTGTCTGTCTTCGTTTAGTTACATAGGGTTTTGTCAGCTGCAGCACATACAACTATGGATAAACCTCCTATTGCTTTTTAGGTATCCTGCATTACAACTCCCATCATTCCACACACAGTCGTCCTGCTGTTGGACCGATGAGAATTGTAATCTATAACATTTCAAGAGTGACAATGCCTTTTGGTGGAATAAATCAGCTGGAAGTAATTTTGGATTGACTCTGCCCTTTCAAAAAAAAATTTAAAAAATATATTTTTTCTTAAAATTTAAGTCACCTTATATCCTCAACTTGATTTCAGTTGTTGTTGCTTTCAGTTGATACAAAACTGTTTTCAGATTTGAACATGTAGCATAATGTTAAAGAGGTAAAATGTGCCGTGCAGTGATGCTTGAACATGGAAGCTATCTGGGGCTAAGTGCAGGGCACTCCCATCAGTCACTAGCAGCAGTTCATAATTGAATATCTGCACTTGTGCTATTTGCTGCAGCTTCAGAGCAATAAGACGCCCCCTCTCCTCAATTTGCCTGACCTGTTGCCTCAGTTTTATTTATAGGCTGCAGTCCTGGACTGGTGAAAAGGTGTGAAAAAAAATCATACCTGTCCAAGATTCTCCCCCCCCTCCCCAACCTTCCTAAACCCCCGCAAAATGGAAAGGGTGCTCAGTTTTTTCTATTCTACACATTTTCTTTGTGTAAATAAATGTTTACAGTTTTATATTAAAGACTGAATAAGAGTTAGATCTTCTGAGTGTATATTTTTTACTTTTTATAGATTTTAAAACTATAATTCTTTATATATATGTTGGGGGCGGTTATACGTTTTACATTTGTTTAAATGGTGAACAGTTCAGATTTGATGCTAACCTTTTTTTTGGACATTGAGATGTATAGAGTCCATTAATCCCATTTTTTTTCTTTAACTACAATTATTGTGGCACACCAAAAACCTTTCACTTCTGTTATGTCATTATTAAAAAAATAAATATTTTGCTAGTGTACTGAGCACATTGTTGTGGTTTTTTTTTAAATATCCCGAGATGAATATAGTGTGTTATCTTTGGAACTGGCATAGATTCTTTCTTGATCCTTTCTTTACTTTTTTCCTGCCAGAAGTCGACATCCTCTTCTTCCATTCTATTCTATTCCTTGGCTGATGTGAAACTGAAAGATGCTGCAAGGCCAAATGCAGAGCTTAGATTGGTTTAAGGCTTCCATTTGTCGTGTATATAAGTATTTTTATTTTTTAACAGAGTGCAAGACAGTGATTAATGCCAGTTTCATGTAGCTTTGGCCATGAAGATTAATGCAACCATTTGGGAAAAACCTCATTTTCCTTGCATTTTTTTTTTTTTAAAAGCTGTACTTCAGAATGTAAGGGAGGGAAATAATCAGAAGATAACTAAATGAGAATTGGGGATTTTTTTGTTTTGTTTTCTCGGAAACAGAAACTGATTCACTTTAAGCTTCAGTTAATCTACAATGCAGCAATTTGTCTTTTAGCAGGGACCCATCGCTATATGCATGTTATACCTGTGCTCTAAGCTTTGTACTGGCTTCCTTTTAGATTCCCGATGCAATTCAATGTGTTGGCTGTCACCTCTGAAATAAAATAACATGACCTGGCATCAGGGCATCTACAGGTCTCCCAACTGGAATCGTAAACCCAACCCAGATGTCCGAAAAGAAACTTGGTCTCCCATGTCTGTGAGGTATGGGCTGGAAGAGCTTGGGGACGGCTCCTCAGTAGCAAATGCCTGTGTTACGAATATGCCCTCCCTCCCTTACAAGTGAGGTTACGTATCCCATTCTGACGCTCCTGAAAATTGAGTATGCAGTACAGCTTGTACTGTACTTTCATCCATTATTTCCTGTTTCAAGCTGTGGAATAATGTTTTGCATCAGAACAAAGAACAATATGTACTATTTCTTTTCTTTCTATTTAGACCATTTGTATAGCCACCCATCACTGGACAGCATGCAAAAGGTTAAAAGCAAAAAACTCTAATACAGCATGCAAAATAACCCAAACCCACATCTAAACTATTCCATTTTCAAACCATAAAAAACAAATTCACCATCAGGGCTGGTTTAAACTCCCAAACCAAATGCCTGAGGGAATTGCGGCTGAGCCTGGAAGACATTGGCACACCCATCCTTGTGCTCCTTGATCTGTTGGTGGCTTTGGATACTCTTGACCATAGTATCCTTCTGAGCCGGGAACAACTTCCCATCAAAGAACACTTGTACATTTCTTATTGTATGTACTATGCATGCCAAGGGCCGCAGATGGCATCATAAAGTGAATCAAGCTTTTTTTTTTAATCCATTGGAAATTTTTAAGGCTTAAAAACCTACCAATAAAGGAGAATATTTGTAGTTTGAAATGAGAAGTCCTTAGTGCTCCCTGAGCTTGGTTGTTTTCTTGCAGACGTTTCATTACCCAAACTAGGTAACATCATCAGTGCTAATAAGGAATGGGATTTACTCTCAATTTATATTCTAGTGGCTTGTCCTCTCAATGTTGGTGAGGGTGGTCTCGGAGTTTCTTTGGTTGGATTGTTTACTGTTAGCTTATTTGACAATTCCTTGACTGGGTATTGTTTATCTCTTGATTGTTGGTCGGATGTAAATGCTGGTGTTAATCATCTGAGTGTTGATTTCTGGTCAGGAGTTGTTTTGTTCTTTTTGTTCCCTTTTTGGCTTATCTTCTTTTGCACAATAGATAGACATACATCTCCATGCTGTGCAAAAGAGATCATTAACAAGCCATAAAGGGAACAAAAAGCCATTAGAATATAAACTGAGAGCAAACTCCATTCCTTACTAGCACTGATAAAGTTACCTAGTGTGGGTAATGAAACATCTGCAAGAAAACCACTAAGTTCAGAGACCACCATGAACCCCTTCCTTAAAAAGATATAAGGTATTTTATCCAATAAACCATCCCCAAATGACTGTGACACTTATTTGTTCTGAGAAAACATGACCACTGTATCAGATTTTAATTAAAAGGGAAGGAAAGGGAAGGGAAGAAGGAACAAATGTGAAAAATCCCATGCTATACTGTTAATTTCATGAATTAATAACAAGTATTCCTTTCTTCTCCTTTCAGAAGTGAGTCAATTTAAATATTTATCAAATCCTTGTTAATTATTAACTGCTATAAATGAACAATAGATTGTTTCTTCCAATGTACTTTTAGATAGAGTTTTTACTTGAAGGAGCCATAGACTTGCTCTTCATTTCCTAGAACTTCATTCAACTGACTTCAGATGAAATCGAAAACATTTTAATTCCGACTTCCTACTTGTTGCAGAGAAAACTCAGGATAACCACAGCTACTTTTTCCCTTTCAGCTATTTTTACAGTGAAGTTCATTCTGGTTCATTTGCCTGCTCAGTGAAAACCACAAAAATTCAGTCTCCAAATTGTTTATTTGTGAGGGTCTGCAGGGCCTCACGCACAAAACACATTAGCAACATTTCCAAGGTGAAAGACTCCCTCTGGTAACCAAATACAAGCTATATCTACTTTACAAGAACAAAGGGGCTCGCATTAGAAACAGATAATTAGCTACAAGTAAGGTGTCCAACAACTCTGTACTTGGATACATTTGAGTCATGGTAAAATAAACATACATATCAGAAAAATATGTACTATATTTCTCTACTGTGCTATGTAATAGGCTGTGCAGAAACTTCGCTATTTTACTTGACTCCCAAATGACAACATGGACAACTTACATAATTTATGTAACTTGCATAAAAAAATGATGTAAATTATATAAAGTTTGTAATTATGCAATTGACAAATTATGCAAATGTCAGTTATAGACATTTTCACTTATGGACATTCTTGTTCAGCAGACTTTTTTCTCTCAACTTGTCTATAAAATCAAGATTTTATGGCATTGATCAATTCCATATATTAAGGATATGCCTTGAGAAAAATATAAGTATCGTTTAACGACTGTTAATTTTTGTAGAGCAAGGGGGGATATAATCTGTGAGTCTCCATGTTATTGAAGAAGAAATAAGTGAGAGGTAGGCATATTTAATATATCCAATTAACATAAATAACCCTACCACTCCTTTCCAGGCAGATGCATTCTCAAACTCAATATGTCAAATTATTACCACTTTCCAATTTTTGTTTTCTAAGGATACTCACTTTCGTTTGGCTAATAAGAATGGGATTAAATTCACTGCTTACATAGAATTTACTGGAAACTAATGTGCAACACCAACTTGAGAATGTTTCTATCCAGCTTCTTGCTAAATATATGACTTTTTCTGACCTTTCAAGGCAGTCAGCTTCGGCCAGCAGTGATGGCTTCTCTAAGTCCAACAAAGGATGGGCTAGAAAGACACGTAGGATTCAGAAGCTGTCTCATTAAGTCATTAAAGGTATATTGCTGAGTTGCATATTAATCAGCATTACATTAAAAAAAGCTGAAGAAAGAACCTGAAAGGCACCAGGGAAAGCTCCATAATAGTTATCCCTACTGAGGTGTTAAATGAATATTAAATGTTTTTTTCCAAAATGTTAAAATAATTATAAGAACAAAGTCTCTTTTCAAAACAAGCTGACCCTACTATAAAAGACCAGAACATTTAAATATGTTGTTCCACAGGTTATATAAAATTTAAGACTACTTCTTACCTGGGACTTTCAATTACTGATTAAGTGCTCAAACTAGTATCCACAGTTTCAGTGGAAGATTCAACTTCCTTAATAAAAGTTAAATTTCACATGGAGCACAGGTATAAGGACCAAAAGATGTGAGAGAATAAATTGTTCAGAAGTACTTCTGGATACACAAAAATGAACCTTAAAACAGCAGAAATTACAAAAGTAGCATCAGAGGAGATTCCAGTTAAAGTGAGAGGCTAATGTTTCTTTAGACAATTGGGCAATTTCCTCACCTCTGCCAATGTGTGTAAGAGAAAGGAAGGAGGAAGACCAAGCTAACTTTGGGAAGTGACACAAGTGAAAATGACCGAAGAGGAAATTAGATCAAGCTGTGTGGTAGGCTAAACAAATGTTTCTCTGTAACGGTTAACCATCTTTGGGTCATTCATAGACCTTCATTCTCATATTCAAATGTGTATATTCTGCCTTTTCATTCATCCCCACCACCCCAAAACACACAAACTACTTTGAATTTGCATTGCTTTAGCCAGGAAGAATAACAAGGTTAAGGTGGGGAAAGACTGTTCCCTATCATCCCCTTTGCCTGGTTCCTCAACTTTCCTTGTGTGATTGGTTGAGCAACTAGACGATGTTGCAAAAGATATCATAGAAATGGACCAGGTTTTGCTATCTGCTCTGTAAAAGGGCTAGTTATCAGCAATGTTATAAAATGTTCAGATGATCACTTTCCCAGACATAAAAGGGCGAGTTGCAAGAAATGTTTGCTTTTATAGGTCCACAAAGCTTATCTTTTCTCCAAAGAGAAACGTAATTGGTGTACTTGATGGGATCCATTTACAGCACCAGCAAACGAGGAGTTAACTAACCAGCCCTTTAAAAGAGGAAATGAAGGCATCCACCGTCTAATTATACTGACAGCACTGCAGAATTATGACTAAAAGCAGAGAAGTTTCAAGGAGTGTCTAGCTTTGAGCTGATTTACTTTCCTGGTGCTTTTGAAGATTAAGATGTTGCACAATATAGCTCTACTGTCCACTGTTACGGTTTTGGCTGTGCTTGAACAAGGTAAGGGATGCATTCTGCTGTTACAGAAACAAATTGAACATAGCTTTGCACACTACAAAAAAAAAAAGACTAGTAAGTCTTTTATAAAGTAAAAAGTAGCTCATGGTTTCTTTCAGCTATTTGGAGGGGCAAAAGCCAAAGACTGGGTTATAGAAACAGTGATTGTGTATTGCCAGTAGTAGAGATGTTTAGTTTGTCTAGTACGAGAACAAAAACTAGAAAAAGAAATTACTTCTCCCAAAATCAACGGAACATTTTGCTATTAAATGTAAACTTATTCCATTGTTCAATTTAAGCAGGGGACAAGCCCCAGAAATTATTGTACTGTATTCAGTAAGATAAACATAACTCTTTGTGTGAAGTTGAGATGCGAAAGTCATTCTTTGCTTGCAGCCTCTCTCATATTGTGGAATGTTTTTCTGCCACATGTTCTGTTTCTCCTCACTGCCCATTTTATAATTGTCTCACTCCAATGGGACTAGCCCGCCCTACTTGTGCTGGCACAAGGGCCATGCTGTGGAACTCATCAGTCAACTTCAGCTGGTGGGGGTCCAGAAGAAGAGCCTTTCCTGCTATGGCTTTTGCCCTCTGGAACATCGTGGTCCCTGAGGCAACATCCGCACCCACCCTTTTGGCCTTCTGAAAGGGCATGAAGACCTGACTGTGCCAACTGACCTGGAGCTCCAGTGGGGGTGTGGTATTTTGGAGATGGCTAATGGGGTATAGAACACCCCAGTCACCCCACCTCCTACTTCCTATCCACCTTGGTCAATTGAATTTTAATTGAATTTTAAATTTAAGATTTCTATTTCTTGCTTTAATATTTTACATTATAGTTTTATTGAATGGTTATATGCTGCTTAGAGTCACCTTTGGTGAGATGAGCGGCATGTTTAACAAATAATTTTATGGAATCATAGACTGGAAGAGTTGGAATTTACCTTGGAGATGATCTAGCCCAAGTGCCTGCTCAATACCAAAAATCCATTGCTAAGGCATCCCTAGCAGAAGGCTACCCAGTCACCCACCATTTAAATGCCCTGAGGAGAGATATCACCACCTCCCAAGGTAGTCTGTTCTGTTGCCAAACAATTTAACTGTTTAGCATTTATTTTTCCTAGTATCTAGCCAAAATTTACTTCTTTATAATTTAAACCCACCCTATTCTGTACTCTGAGCACTTCTGTCCCATTTTCTACATAAGAACCTTTTGGTTATTGAATAACTAACTACCAAGTCTTCACACATTCTTCTCTCCTGCAAGGTAAACATCCCCAACTGCTCCTCTTGAGTTTTTCTGTCCAGATTTCTTATTGTCTTGGTTACTCCTCTTCTGGACCCACTTCCTAAGTTGCTGGACCCACAACTGGCCCTAATATTCTTGGTGCTGTTTAACAAATGCAAAACCAAAAGGATGAAGAACAACCATTTTTCTATTGCCCTTTCTCATACTTGCCCTGGGCAAATTACAAGGCTGGTGAAAAAAGGGTGAAAGTTGTGAGGAGAATATTCAGGGGTGGGCTGCTGGGTGTTCGTGGGGGTTCGTGCATACCCTTAGCGAAGATTCTACAGGTATCACCGAACCCCCAAATCCCACTCCTGGCTGGCCCCCCCCACAATGCCCCACCCCACCCCCG
>JANHFL010001122.1:131942-143882 GCA_032468155.1 Oxyrhabdium leporinum | reverse complement strand
TCCTCCTCCTCCTCCTCCTCCTCCTCCTCCTCCTCCTCTCTCCCGCAGATGAAATGCTTGCAAAACTAAAAGAGTTTCTTCTTCTTCAGTAGAAAAATAACAAAAACAGCTTTTCTGCGTTACGGTTCTGAATGTATAATAAAAATTGAACGCATGGGACGTCTTCTTCTCCTCCCCACCCCCTCAGCCTTGGAGAAGAAATACTTCCAAAACTCAAAGACACTGTCATACTCTTGCTCTTCAGTAGAAAAAAAAATAACCACAAGAACTTTGTGCCTTATATTTCTGAACGACTCCTTTGGATTAAAATATTAATTGGCTGCAATCACTATTACATGAGCACCTTTTTTTTTTGTAAGTGCTAATTTCTAATCTTATCCCTTTTGCCCTTCAAGTAGTCTTGTTTTTTTGTTTGCTTTCTGAGCACTTTTTCTTTGTACAATTGATTTTGCAGATATTCCAGGATCCCAACTCTAGGCCTGCAAAGACCTGTGACATTGAGTAAAACATTTGGGGGGGGTGGGTGGAGGCAAGAATGAATAAACATTCATTCCTCTACATTTACAGAATAGGGAATGGGCCATTGCCGATTAGCATGATAGCTGTGTGAATTTCAAATTGTGCTTCATTTGGTGAGTTTGTTGAAATGTCTAAAGGATAAATAGCACAGCATTTGTTTATGATTCCCTAAATCATAGACTCATTTAGTACAAAGATGATTATAACTAACCCAGAAGATCTTTGTGAAGCATAGCTTTCTAGAGGGGAAGTAGAAAACTTGTGACCTCAGCTTGTTGGCTACTAAAAGTGAAGCCCGTAAATTAATACAGTATCTTTCTGACTTTCTTCACCAGCCAGATACACTGCATGATTAATTGGATGGAAGCATTATGACTGCTGTTTTTTTTTCCCTGCTATGAATGTCAGGACAGCAAGAAATCTTATCATTTCTACTAGCAAATGGCTACCTTTCCACTGCTAATGAGATAGTAATGAAAAAGAATAAGACTAATAAAAAGATAGACTAAGAATTGGGATAAATTGGAAGGTGTGATACTTACCTAACATGAGCAAAGATATAGGCTGAATTCCATAGTGAAAGCTAAGGATTTTTTGATCAAACATAAACTAATTCCAGATCCAGGTAGAGAAATGGGTATGAAAAAGAAGTTAGTGATTGAGCAAGTCCCAAAAGGTGGCATTGAAGAAAATGACGTGGCAGAGAGAAAAAGAAAGGAAGAAGATGTGGCCAAAATAGTTGTATAGGAATCTACCAGGGTGCTTAAAGATGGAGATTAAGTTTATCACGTGGAATATTAATGGAGCAAATTCCCCATCTAAGCATTATATATATATATATATATATTTAGTTGAGGAAACTTAATGTTGATATAGGCTGTCTCTAAGTAACACATATCAAGACGCAAGATAGAAATGTTTGATAAATAAATGACTAGGGATGATGTTATATCAACTGGTGTAAAAAAGATTAAGGGAGTTGTCTTATATAAAACCTCCCAATTTAAACCTTAATCTATGTTATAGTCCATGTTCATGTCAAAAGAGCCAATCATAAAGATATGTATTAAAAAAAATGAAAAAAGAAAGATTTTTAACTCTAAAATCATGGTGACAGCATAAGTCAAACCTCGGAATGGAGGCGAGTTTAAAATTGAGGTGTCACTACAATAAAGGTTTTTTTGTTTGTTTTTTTCTCCTCCTTAGCTTTCCTTGCTCACTTTTGGAGAAAAGCTTCCTTTGGAGATGCTAATACAAGTGCAGTTAACATTCGAAGTAATATTAGCAACTTTGGAATTGGGAAAATCTAAGTGGCACATGACTATATATGATAATTAAAATACGACCGTACATTGTGTCCCTGAATAAACTATCTGCTCAGCCACTGCATATTTTTTTAAAAAAAGATATAGAAATACATAGGGTGTATATGCTCTTTAGGATCTTTGGCACGTATTATCTTGCAGCTTGTTTGTAGCTACATATAGAAGTAGAAATGAAACAAGGATGATCCAATCTATTGATTTCCTATCATTATGCTGCTTCATTACCATAATATTGGAGAAAAGTTTACAATGAGTCTGGTTTCCCTTGTCAGCCAACAGGAATGCTGATTTACCCCTAGCTTATCAAGTATTTAGGAACTGAGGGCTTGGCAGCCCAAGAAAACAACAGCCAATCACCAGTCATCAAAACACCAATCAACAGGAAGGCACCACATAAATACAACTGTCAGAATAGCCCCAAGTGCATATTCCAGTAGAAAGAAGTCCCTTGAGGATGGGCTCCTCAAGCATGAGCCCAAAAGCTTGAAAGATTAAACCTCTAGTGCTTGTGACCGACTGAGATTGGATCTTGCAACAGGTATGTTTGCATTCATTTGTGAGCCTGGTTTCTATTTCTAATACTGATTCCTTAAGAAATTCCAGATAATTTATAATCAGCCTATATATTCTGACATTACCATGCTAAACAGCTGGTCCAGGGTTTAATACACACCCCTTGCTTTCAAGGGAGTTTCTAAGCTGTGGAATCATCATTACTAATCTATTCTGAAAAAATTGTTTTTAAGCTTGACATCAGGAATTGTTGAGGCAACTGGTGAGGCAACCATTCAGGCCACTCAGATTACACTTTATCTATAACTGTTATCAAACTTCTGTATTTCAGAAAGGAAGTAAAAAACCTCTAGTACAGCTTCAGAAATGTTACGATTGATGCATACATAAATCACTAACCTACTGAAGATAAACAATAAGGTCTTTTTCACATGTTTGGAGCTAAGTCTAGAACAGGGTAATGTGGAAATGACCCTAGAAAAAGTATCATAAAATCTAGTCTTATTTTCTGTTCTTACTTCCTAAGTTGTGAGATATGAGTGGCCCAGTCTAGAGGTTAATAGGTGAATTTTTAAAAAAAGGAAAATGCAATTTTTCTACTCACCAATTGCCTAAAAAGAAACAAGAACACAAAACAGAGCTTAAATAAAACATATACTGAGGTTCAATATTGTGGTCATTGTTTTTAACTATATCTGTGAGATATCAATGTTTTTTTAAAAATGCCTATAGAATAGTGATACCTTTCCTCATCGATGTGTAATTGTTCCAATACAGAGTAGACTTAATAGTGTTTTGTTATGACAATAAAAACTTAATGTAGGGTATGACTATACACATTTTACATATATCATCCAGTTTGCTTCTCAGAGTTAAGATCCTTATTTATTGTGGTTATTTATTTTCTGTATAGACCACCAAGAAATGGCTTCCAGTGCTTTACATCATAAAAGAACATGAAAGACATAATAAAAACCTTAAAAAAAACCCAACCCAATAAAGACAAATTGACCAGAATACCACAGACACAATGGCAACCATTCACACACCCCCCCAAAAAATAACTTGTTAAGAAGAACTTAAGAAGATGGGGGGGAGATGGAATCCATCAAAAATCCCAACAGTGAGTATTTTTTTTTAATTTAAAAACCTTCAGAAGCATTTTAGGAATTTGTTGTGTGTCAAATTAGTAAAGGCGAAAAAAATGTTTTTTCAAGTTTTCCTCTTGCTTTTTATGATAGAGAAAGATACAGCATAAATTATGATTTCCCATGCTAAGCATGCTTCCTCCCTCCCTTTTCCTGCATTATATATAAAATATATTGCAGCATTTCATAGTATTTTAGGGCTGTGCCTGACTAGTTGTAATCCAATCAGTATCTCTTGCCATATATATATTTTTCTCTATATAAAAGAAATCATTCAATCTTCTAAAGACCAGGGATCAGATTTTTTTTTTTAGCATAGATCTGGTCATCAGTGCAAAGACTGACACTACTTAGCTGACAAGTTACATTTGTTTAGTTTTATGTATTTATTTGTCACAAATTATCAGATCTAAGGTCTTTGTTATGGAGTTTTTCAACTCTAACAAAAAGCTTCTACAACAAACCATTGCAGAGAAACAGTGCTCCAAATGAAAGAATCCAGCCAATCTTTTCATCCCCAGAATAATATAAACTCTAGGAGATGGGGAAGGCATTTCATGCTCCCTAGTCTTTTAAACGTTTTCTTTTCCTACTGTCACTCAAAGAAAGCTCTTCTAGAAGAATTGTTCTCTTAGATGCTTTAATAAAGATTTTTCCCTGGAGAATCTGATGCCCCCTTGGTTTTTTTAAATGGCTCAGTTCCTATTATTACCCATCCTGAGCGGATTAGTAGATGCTATTATTAATATTATTACCCTCAGTTAGCTTACATAAACATGTAATTCTAAACAAGATAATAGTTGATAAAATTGGCTTGAAATAATTGTCCTTGCATATATATTGATTTTTTCTATTTGACAGGGGAAAGAACAATAAGAATAATAGTATATATTTTGGAAGCTGTTTCCATTGTTCAATTCTAATAGTTTCACTATGTTTTCAGTACTCTTTCTGAGTGGGACAGTAATAACTATTATTATAACAGGTAATGTTGCCTAGTTATTAAGTCTTCTTTGAGTTCATTGTTCTGTTTTTAAGACCATGCCTATTCAATTTATCACTATGTGCATGGTTTAGTTTATAAACAATTTTCAGTTAACATAGAAATTTACATCTCAATCTCCTTTATTTTATTTTTTTTAAATCATTCAACACATCTGATAAAATGATATTGCCAATCATCTAAAAGTACAATAATTCTCCTGAAGAGAATGAAGAAGTCTAAAATTGGAAGGTTGTCAGTTTTTACTTCACTAGATTAAAGAATGTATAGGTTGTGCAAATGATCTTAATTATTATTCTATTAAGATGCTTCTCATATCTGATGAAAGCAGATTTTGCACTTCATTTTGAGTTTTGTTCCATCCTTGATCCCTCAGCCCCAAAAGGGCACTACTGCAGTAGGTTACTATTTCAGCAAAGCAAGAAAATCCTTGGTCATGGGGAGCAACAGGGAGGAGATGAGAGGAGAGGATAGACAAAAGGAGAGAAGAGAGGAGAGGAGAGAGGAGAGGAGAAGAGAAGAGAAGAGAGGAGAGAAGAGAAGAGAAGAGAAGAGAAGAGAAGAGAAGAGAAGAGAGAAGAGAAGAGAAGAGAAGAGAAGAGAAGAGAAGAGAAGAGAAGAGAACTGGAAGGGACTTTGGATGTCTTCTAGTCTGCACCATTGTCTCCTTCTGCATTTGAAATGCAGCTATTGTCTCACGGAAGTCCTGGTATTCTGGGAGAATTCTGGGTGCTGAAGACCATCCCTCTTAAACCCGCCAAGATTCAAAAACGCTGAGCTAGAAACCATGTGATGCTCCTATGCGGTTTCAGTCCCAAATGTTTCCCCCTGTACTTCAGACCAAACTGGACATACAATCCAGGATTCAGCTTTGCCTTTTGCAGACCTCCCCACCACCTCCAGTGTGTTCAAACAACAATTAACTCAAGGTTGTGTTTATTCACAATGTGGGTGTTTGTTTGTTACTTCTTGTGAGAACTCAGCCATTGTGAATTCCAAGCCACACTGATGGCTGATAGGATAGATAACCCCAGGCGCACAGGCTGATTTAACAAACTGAATGTGATATATGGCTTATTCAGCAAATAAGCCGACATGGGAACTCGTGCAAGCGACAGAGAACATTGTCTGTGTTCTCCTGACAATTTGATTTCCCCTGGTGATTGGAATGACATCCCCTCCAGCAGTTGTTTTTATTCTTCCAGATGTGGAGTCCTAGGGCTGGAAGGGACCTTGGAGGTCTTCTAGTCCAACCTATGCCCAAGGCAGGAGTCCTTATACCAATGTTTTTAAACTGAAGTTTTAGTGCTATGAATTTTAAACTAATTTTTTTAGATTGCTCTATTTTTTCCCCTCATTGCTCTGAACAATACATTTTAAGCTGAAATTTGTTGGGTTTTGGGACGATTGCTTTCCTAATTGTAATCAATGCTTTATCTTTTTTGAATGGCCAGAGAACACTAACATTGGCAAGCAGACATACTTCAATTTTCTTTTTTAAAAATAAAATGAAATAAAAACATGAAACTTGCAGCCTGGAATTTTACACTCCTGAATAATTAACTTTATCTTTGTTTCATTACAAACTTTTCTGCCTTCTTACAAAGATAGAATCTTACCTGGATAAGTTTATACAAATGAATTAGGTAACCAAAACAGGGGAGGCACAAGGATGATCACGGGAGCAGAACTGGAGTATTTCTGGAGTATTTACCATGCAGGCATTACAGTCATAAAAATCTAAGCCAATTTTGTCCAGATGGGATTCCAGCGCCCAGAATCCTCAGCCAGCATCACCATTTTGAAGGAGATGACAAGACCCAAAGCACCTAACTGTTTCCTCAGAAAGAAACCCTATTGAATTTAACAGGATTTCTATGTGTGTTTAGGAATGAACCTTAAGTGTTCAGGGATGCTGACGATAAGATGGCGGAGAGTTGCATTCTCCAAGCAAGACATTTTTCTTCCATGTCTCAGTGGTTTCTTGGCAGTGGAGCAGTTTCCACGACAGGCTGGCTCCAAAAACTGTTTACCTTCTCCCCCCAAAAGATTGGGGCTCCCTCAGGACAGGCCCAAAGTAGCTGGCTGAATCCTGGCCAACTAATTCTATATTTAACAGACTCTTGTAATGTATCCAAAAGTTCTTAGCACTTCTGTGTCGAGATACACTAATGCCTCCCAATTTGGAAAACTATTCCATTAAAATATTAAGTCAAATTTATATGCTGTTAATTATTAATCGCTGCTAATTATTTCATCCACAGATGGAACTTACACAAGCATAAGACCTGTTTTAGAGTCTTGTTGTATTTAGATGACAGAGTTTTATTAAAAAGGATAGATTTTTCCTACCCCCAACTGTACTTCTCAAATTAACATTGGGACCAGCATGAAAATCTGGCTTTGTTTCTGTTTCTTTTCTGCCCCCCCCCCCTGACTCAAGGCAAGAGGCAATGAGTCCCATATATCTTAGTCAAGATGGGGAACTCAATCCTCACCAGAACTGACTCTGCTTGGGGGCACCATTGTCTGATTGCAATGTGACAATAGCAGATGCACATCCCTGTTATAATCCATCTTTCCCACGCTTCCTGTGCTTTTTCATTTGCTTCTCAAGCTGTCCTTTCAGATATGGTTCATCCCATTTTTGTTCAGTGTTCAGCCATCTTCAGTCAGAAGTCATCTTTCCAAATCCAGACTATTGTCCTCTTTCTAACAATTGATTAAAAGAGAGTAGATGCCTGGCTCTGCTCCTCTCTGCTTGCACCTAGCTGGCACCAGGAAACTTTGCCAAGCTGCCAATTTAATGTTTGACTGGCATCTCTCAAAGCCCTG
This sequence comes from Oxyrhabdium leporinum, assembly GCA_032468155.1. Classification (NCBI taxonomy): domain Eukaryota; kingdom Metazoa; phylum Chordata; class Lepidosauria; order Squamata; family Cyclocoridae; genus Oxyrhabdium; species Oxyrhabdium leporinum. The sequence continues at coordinate 136,539 of JANHFL010001122.1, read as the reverse complement.
CTTTATTCCTTCTGCTTTTGAATATATATTTGCTGTAGAGAACCATTAACTAGACAGAATGTTAACCTACGTCAAATTCTGATCTCTGTGGGTAATAAACATATAGCAATGTGTGTATAGTTGTGTGTGATTTGGGGGCAGCGTAATGAATATGCTTGTAGAGTGCAGAAGATTGATTTAAAACCATTAGAATACATTCCCTTGAGAGCAGAAAAAATATCCTTAACCAACTTTCCTGTCAGTCTGTCACATTTTTTTCAGGCAGCCTCTAAATTTTTACTCATTTATTCATAATGCGTTATTTTGAGATGTGATATTTTAGCAGTCCCGGACAGTTAGGAAGTTACTCTTTATTTTGTCCAATTAATTGTCTTACTCTATTACTTTAAAACAGGGAACTTCTCCACATCAGACAGGAGGTTCCCTGGGATTGAATCAGGAACCCCGTAGGAGAAGCCTGTATGATCTACCCACATTATTTTCAAGGTGAGAAGATCTCAAAACTAAAGTGAGGCTAAACAAAACACAGTCTGGGAAAGTGTTATTGAGAGTCAAGAATACCAAGCTCAGCTCGCTGACTGACAACTGATCAAGGATCCAAGCATCGCTCTCTCTCGATCTCAAAAACTATATGCTCTCAGTCAAATGAGCGTTTAGGCGTTTAACAAGATATAAACCATTATCAATGAAGTCCAGTTATCTCAGAAGACAATAAAATGCTACATCAAATCCATAAAAAGCGTCAATAATGACTTCCTTGAGGAGGAAAGTTGGGATAAAAAAAGGAGTTTTAGCCTTTTCTTAAAACAAGTCAGGCAGGAAATTCCCCAGAACTTTAGTGGAGGGCACTCCCTAAGCTTGCGAGTCACCACCTTTTCCTACCTGCTTCCAAATGGGCTGTTGATAATTATCATAACCCCTTCCTGGAAGACTGGAGCTCCTGTTCTACATTGCAGACTTTCCCAGTCCAACAGCCCCTCTCCAAGGTATGACCAATCTTGACCATCCTGGCACCAGTGTCAGAGGCCTCCAGATCAACGGTAATTAGATTAAAGAGCTTAAAAGCTTGGCCACGGGGGCCATTAAAATCACGCAGGCAAACTTTCCTTTTAGGGCTGGCATAGAGTGAAAAGCAGTACTTGCCTACATTTAGTAATATTAGAATGATATTTGGATTTCACAAATAAGTCACAGTTGAAATGGATGATTCTGAACCCTTGACAGCTGATGCTTTTTTCTGATTTCATACTTGTTATATGTGCATTCTATTTATACCTGAATTGCTATGCAGAGTTTAAAATGGCTGGAAATGTTTGATGGTTGGCAAAATAAACAAGATTTGCCCGCAGGTCCAGAACTCTCCTTTTCAAAACACAAGAGAAAAATGTTATTTGAATATGGAACTCAAAATTTCACATTCTTAAGCAGAAGGAGAGGGATCCTTCAAGATTCAAGTATTTGGAAACACAGGTAGTCCTTGAATTTAAGACCTCAACGGAGCCCAATATTTTTGTTGCTAAGTGAGACGTTTGTGGAGTGAGTTTTGCCCCATTTTACGACCTTTCTTGCCGCAGCTGCTGAATGAATCACTGCAGTTGTTAAATGAGGAACACGGTTGTTAAGTGAATCCGGCTTCCCCCTTGACTTTGTCATCAGAAGGTCGCAAAAGGGGATCATGTGACCCCGGAACACTGCAATCGTCATAAATATGGATCGGTTTTCAAGCATCTGAGTTTTGATCACATGATTCTGGGGATGCTGCAAAAATTGTAATGGTAAAAAACGGTCATAACTTATAAGCCCCTTTTTTTCACTGCCGTTGTAAATTTGAACGGTCACTAAATGACCTGTTGTAAGTCAAGCACTACCTGTCTTGTGGGTTTTCTTCTAGACCCTACTGCACAAGGGAGGAGGAAATCCCAACCCTAAACTTTCCAGCTCCATGGTCTTGGATGTCAAGGGTTCTTAACTGTTGCTGGGGAATTCTTGGAATCAAAGTCCAGATTTCTGCAGGACATCCAATGGCAGAAGGCGGACTTAGCGCATGGAAAAAAGGTCTGGGGCCGCGCGCGCGCACGCACGCCTCTCGTAGCCTGCGGCCTGTGGCCCCATTTGCCCAGCAGCACTTTTAATCTGATCCTGGGAATCTTCCATTTTCTGTTCAAACCGAATCAAACACACAACATCCTGCACAACTTGGTTTCCACAAAATGACATAAGCCTTCCGACAAGCCTTTCTTCCGACAAGCCTTTCCTGACTGAGGGGTTTTTAAATGGGTTTTAAAAAATTTTACGGGTTAATTTTAAAATGGTTTTAAGAGACTTTTAAATGTAAACCGCCCCGAGTCCTTGGAATGGGGCGGTATATAAATTTAATAATTAATTAATTAATAATAATACGGGTCCAAACCTGTCAGTTTTGCAGTGTCTTCCACAGAGGAGAGCTTGGAGAGTATTGAGCCCCACATCCCCCTGTTCAAGTTTTGCCTCTATGCACTGATTTCGAGGAACCGCCAATCTCGACTCCATGAGTATTTGTTAGCGTCTCCAAAACAGCGTCTGCTCTTTTGCACCACTGTTGGTGGTTCAAGGGCCACTTAGCTGGCAAAGAAGGATGGAAAAAAATCTGGTTCAGGGATTATGAAGCCAATATTCTGCCGTCCCATGCCGCCAATTGTTCCCTAGTTGCTTGCAAGGCAACACTGGGGTCAAAGAAAGACCAGTACTTTCCCATATTACTTGCAGGAGTCATCCTCGCCAATCAATGACGTTCTAAGATCAGATGTTGTTCGCCTCTTTGTGCAAAGGGTGAAAGCAGCAGCTTTTGTGAAATGACCTTCCTCTTTTTCATCAAACAGCCCGATGTCATTTTTGAGTTTTTGATAAGCCTGGTCGATTGTGTAGCTGACATACTTTTAAAACCAATTTTGCAGACAGGGACCAAGATAATATATATGAACAGAATTAGTGGCATATTATTCATTTCTCAAATATATGGAAACTATCTCTGGCATTTAGGATAATTTTCTATCAACCTGGAATTTCACTTGTCTTGTGAGTAGGCAGCATACAAATGACTGTTGAAACAAACACAGGCCAACAATTATTGTGCCATATGTCCAATTGACGTGCGAGCATTATTGTGAAGAGAGTCCAAAGGTACACAATGAACTCAGAATCAACAAAGTAACAAGGATTGCAGGCGGCAGTGGAGAAGGAGCCTTCCTTCTTTCCTTCCTTCCTTCCTTCCTTTCTTCCTCCCTTCCTCCCTTCCTCCCTTCCTTCCTTCCTTTCTTCCTTTCTTCCTCCCTCCCTTCCTTCCTTCCTTCCTTCCCTCTCTCCCTCCCTCCTTTCCTCCTTTCCTTCCCTCCCTCCCAACAACTAAAACCCTAAAAAGAGCTCACTCTGACCAAGACCTGGGGGGAAAAGGCAGATTCTCAAATACTTTAAAAAGATACTTGGGTAGGTGCCCCATAGTTCTTGAGAAAGATGCTGTCCTGGGCGGGAGGCGGGGAGACACCTTGACAACGAAGGGCCATTTTCTGGGTTCTGTCAGGTGAAAGTATTAATATGGGCTGGGGGAGATCTACCACCCACCAGCAAAAGAGGGCAGGGCCAGAATTCCAAGTGGATCCAGTTTGGAAGTTGTGCAAAGGGATACAACCAATTCCTGAGGCTTCACAAGCTTAGAGCACTTGTTTTTCCCTTAAAATCCTCCCCCCTCAAAGACATAAACATTTTTTTTTTAAATCAGACCTGTTTTAGGCCACATCTCAGATCTGATGGTTGCATAAAGGGGCTGATAGACCTTCTGCATCCCATTGACCGACCTCTTTGAATCCTTGTGATCGAGTTTGCACTGGGGTGGGTTAAGAGAATCCACTGGGAAAAGAGAATCCTTTTGGCTCAAGAGGAAACATTGGCTAGCCCAGGCAGGAAGAGTCAGACGCAAATGGAAAGTTTCCCTCCCAAACCTTGGCATTATAAGTGCCGGAAGCGCCCCCCCCCCAAAGAATGAAATATTTGGGGGAATATTAAAATATATATCCCCCCAAAGGAGAAATGGAAAAAACATGACCTTAGAGGCAGAAAACAGCCCCCAGTCTGCCTTAATAGCCCACAGCAGATGCCGGCACTTAAAGAGAATAACAAGCTTATTGAAAGAGGAAGCCAACTATCTAGATGGCTCCATTCATAAGCAAGGTAAATACTGCCAGCAGAAGCCCATTCAAGACAGGATATTTCGAAACCCCTTATAACAAAGTTTAACAGCTAACAAAAGCTGAGTCATAGGATTAGAACAAGCAGCCCCTCTCCCAAAATCCAGCACAGGGCATAAGCCATCAGCCACAATGGGAATGGCCCAACCCCCTCTTTAGAAACACAAAGCCCATGCTGCACAAATCCCAAACTTCAAAAACACAGAACCATATAAGAACCCTTCCTCCCACTCAGCTACTCGTTGTTCAGCTGACCCAGAACTGAGTGCTGCCTTTGTGTGTGCGGTTCTGCTTCATCAGTAAACTTTCTTTCCAATCAGCCTCCATGTTGTTTCCAGCGTCTTTCTCCCAGCTTGGAACTGAACCAGATGGATTTT
>JANHFL010001117.1:205422-215819 GCA_032468155.1 Oxyrhabdium leporinum | reverse complement strand
TGAATTTCATTTTGTTAGATAGGGCCCAGTGTTCAAGTCTGTCAAGATCCATCTGGATCTTGAGCCTATCTTCTAGGATGTTAGCTGCTTTAGCCGTGTGTGTGTGTGTGTGTGTGTGTGTGTGTGTGGTTAAAACTTTATTTTAATGTCTGAACTACTTTATATACTGTAAAGTTTGGCAGTTTGATTCTATGCGTAGTTGTTTGGAAACACATTTTTTAGTACTCAGTAGGATTTATCCCAAATAAATAGTCACAGCTCATAGGAGGGCAGTTTAAATTGTTCAATCCACCCACCCTTCCATCTACCCATTTACCCACCCATGCATCCACCCACCAACCTACGTGTATATATAAAACAAAATTAGTGTGTGACTCCTTCACCAGAGTCCAGGTGGTTTATAACAGCAACAACACCATTAAAAGCAACCCAGATTCCTCCAAAAAAATAAAAAAAAAGCCTGAAAATTAGTGAAAGTCAGCCAATGTTCCTTAGTTCTCAAATGCCTGCAACGAGGTAGTTTTACTTGCTTTTTTGAAACAATGTTCTTCTGAAGGTAAGTGATACTACAGTAATGGGAAGAATACTCTGCTCTTGTTACCCCCATCCCTCTCACAAACTAAAAATCTGAAGCAAAAGGATGGGCAGGTTCATTCAGAGGAGAAAGAACAAAGGAACTAGCCTTCCAGGGTTGGGTGGTCAGTACATGTATATTACTATATCATCTAATAGTTCTCTAAACCTAGGCCTACCCAATGAATTGCTTCACGGAATTTACTGTTTTTAGTAAATGCAGCTGATCTTGGAATGGTGACATTTGCATATGTTCATTTTTGTTATACATATCAATACTACTTCTCATTCTCCTTCATGGAGGTGAAGAAGCAGCTGGCAGGATAAATTTTGCAGGACTATAGGCTATCAGGACTTTTTATAGCTGCGTTCTCCTCCCGTGGTTGAACAGCTCTTTTATGAAGAATAATGTATAACTCCAGGAATGACGAGAGAGAATGCACCCATTTGTTGAGCTGCTCTTATCTGTAGCGGGTTGTCTAAAGAAGAAAGACAAATTTCTCAGGGATTTTATTATATGGATAGATAAGAACATAATCTCAGTTGAATGCCTTTCTTCCCTGTTCACAGCTCACTGTGGACAGACATTATTCTTATGGGTTCTAATTTAGTTTTAATTAGATTCTTACAGTCCAACAGTTGGTAGCAAATTTAAATAGTGGTTTTGGAAAACATGTATAAAATTATGAGGCACCAGGCATATGCTTAGGATGGAACTTTGAAAGCATGCAAACATATGTATGCCTCCACAGAACTATGTATATATCTCCACAGCCATGCAAACATATGTGCCTCTGCTGAGATTAGAAACCCTTGTTAATCTTTCAAATCTTCTAGAGAATGACCGGTCAATTCAAGTTTAAATTTTACACAGCAGTTGATATGTGGACAGTTTGCTCAGTAAAGAGATATGAAAATATGGCTCCTTTTGATGTGGTTTCTTTTGCTGCTTAACCAGGAAAGTCTTTCAAAATGTCAAATCAAAGGCAGGAGTTAGTGGAAAGAGCATCACTTTGTTCAACACAAAGAATGGCATCTCTTAGAAATAGCTGCCAATTAGAGCTCTATGGCTTTTGAACATGGTAAAAACCTACAAAGGTTGATTCTGGTTAAAACTAATAAAAGTGGATTAAGTAGTCCTAAGACTGCTGAGAAGATCCTGCTGTAAAGCTACAGGTTTAATTAATGGGGATGGGATTTGAATATTCACTACAATCAAATTTTCACTGAAAGTATTGTATGCCAGGGGTGTTAAACTCTCAGCCCAAGGGCCAGATAGATCGCATGTTGCTCTGTTCCCGCCTGGTTTAGTGAAGGGGAAAAAAATTCCGATGTGTCACATGATGACTCCGTGACGATGCGAGTTTGACACCCCTAATTCTCTCTATTTAAAGCAGGGTATAGTAATTAAATAGGGATGGAAGGTCAATTTCATCTATTTAAGTGTGCTTTACTTCTCTAATCAATAAAGCTTATATATTCTCAAACAATACCACCATCACTGTTTGGCTTTGAAAGGCCACTTTCTTGTAAGTTAGTACATAAAAATCAATATGCAGTACTATATCTTCTAGTACTATCTATTGGAAAGTTCTTTACCCAAGTTTTTGTATACAAGTAGTCCTCAACGTACGACCACTGTTGAGTCCAGAATTTCTGTTGCTAAGAAAGACAGTTGTGAAATCCCTTGTGCTCCATTTTATGAACTTTTTGCCATTGTTCAATGAATCACTACAGTTGTTAAGTGAATAATGCGGTCATAAAGCTAATCTGCCTTTCACCATTGATTTTGCTTATCAGAAGCTCCGAAGGTTGTATATGACAATCCCAGGACACTGGGATGCTGCAACCATCGTAAATGCATGTTGGTTGGCAAGCACCCAAAGTTTGATCGCATGACACTGGTTGGTCATAAGTAACTTTGAAAGGTCATTGAACAAATTGTAAGTCGACAACTACCTGTATGGCTTTATTTTAGTTTCTGAGTAAGGTGCCTTGGAATCCCGCTCTTAGGGAAGCTTGTCTAATACCTCATGTTATTCTGGCAAGTGCATATTATGAGATCAAATCATGTATATATATATATATATATGTATGTATGAATGTATGCACTCATTTCTAGCTCTTTTGAAGTTCTCTTATTTTCAAGTTGTCTTCTGTCTTTCTTGTTTTATTTGGTATTTTATTTTATTGATTTTTAATACTATCCTGAAGGGTAGTGTAAAGATTTTATAAATAAACCACAAATTCTGCCAGGCAAGACTTGTCCAAGATTATTTCCTGTGGGTCTGCTATTAAGCAGGTTCATTCCTTTGGATTCTTTCCAAACTACACCACCTTGTCCAATATAAAAGCCTGCATTCAGAAAGCTGAATTCTTTTTTAAACTTAAACAGTTCCAGACTAATTTTGTTTCAGGAAATGTTCTGAGGCCAAACTTTGAATATGAAAAAAATGTTTTATATGGTTCCTTTCCCATCTTTTCCTACCCTCCTTTCTGGACATATGATATGTTAGGATTCCCTATTGTACTGGTAGTCTTATAGCAAGTAGAAAATAATAAGATGAGAGATCTTATTATTGGTTGTTATTATATGTTATTCTTTTATATCTTAAAAATGGTATAAAATGTAATGTAATGTTAAATTTTATATCTCAAGGTTGAATCACATAATGTTTTCTCAATGGTATGACGTAACGGTATAAATTGACTTTGACTTGAAGGGCCTTTGGCAATGAACTAAAGTTGAGAATCACAAGGCACACCAGATGTCCAGCACTACTTATGTTGAAAAAGTTTCATTGTTTCAGTATTCTGTGTGGATTTCTTTTACACCCATCTGTAAGGCTAATGCTTGAATGGGAATGTAGGTGATTAAAGGTATTTTAAAAAGCAATAACTTTTAACTATGATGAAGAGTTACCACTGCTGCTTGGAGAGTTGTCACTTGTTCGTGTATTGCTAATGGCACAAATAACATTTATGCAGTGGTCGTATCCCACAGAGTGTTCACAGTTGCAAGAAAAGCCATTTGGAGAAAAATGGCTATTTTCTAATAGAAGATGTTAGAATATGACTGTTGGAAAATGTATCCTGCTGATACAACAATCTTTTGACTTTATCTGAACAACAGGTGTACTAGTTTCAGGGAGAGCATTTGGGTTGTGGAGAGGCTAATGGCTATGGTATTTTTAAATCAAATGGCTGGAAAGGCCTTTGGACTGTCTACTCTGAGACAGATGAATAGATATAATATTGTTTGCTTAAATAAAATCCTGCCGCTCCAAACAGGCTAATTACTATGCATCTGTCTTCACATGCCTTGTTTGCTAAGCCCTATAAATCTAGAATAATCCAAGAAATAATAACGATGAGAATTGGACTCTGGGATAGGAGACGCTTTTAATGAATCTCCCTGATAATTGTTTATATCTCAATATACCAAATTAGCCCACCCAGTATTTTATAAATCTGTAACATACACCAGTGGTGACATGCACCTCATTTAATCTCTCTGGTCCCCTTTGTGAACAAGTGGCAGCAAGGAAAATGAATGAGAAATGCTGACGCAAACAAAAACAAAACAGGCCTCCTACTGTATCACCCCAATGGCAATCATATTTAACAGATTATATAAGAAGCAAGCTCAGGTTTTCCATAGAATGAACACTGAACAGGGAACTATGTGAGTCTGGAAAAAGAACAAGCTGGTGAACCCAACCCCGTCTAAATAAAAAGAGTTCTCCTGTGGCACAGACAAAATGTTTCTTGCTCTTTGATGTTTCACGACAGGCGATTACTACCTCAGTTCCAGTAAACTAATGGGCTCCATTGCAAATGCTTGCCCAGATCCCCTGGTGCACACTTTCTGTCTGAACAACTGTTTCAGGCCCTTGTCAAGCCTCTTTTCTGGCCAGCACTGCCTAGAACTGCAGAGGATACTGTGCTAATTTTTTTGTATGTCCCAGTTTAATTCAGTAGCATTGCCTTAGGAAAGAACTAATTTGTTACAAAAACGTCTCTCCAACATGGAGCTGGTCTGCAAAATATCATGAATACCTATTATCCAAAGAGGTTTATTTTTGTATTTCAACATATCCATTTTTGCTTTCTATGAAATAAATCCAGGCCTTTTCATTAGACCAGGGGTCCCCAACCCCTGGATCACGAACCGGGATCAGTCCATGGCCCGTGCTGCTCAAGCAGTGGGCAAGTACGCCAACCTTCAGTTTGGTCATGCACGGGAGCTAGGTTGCACATGCAAAACCATCCCCTCCCCACCACCATTGCTGCTGCTGCCAGTCTGTGGAGCCAGAAAGGTTGTGGAACCGCTTGATTAGAGAATGGGAGAGAGCTGTTTGGAAACTGTAAACTATTCTTAACCCTGTCAGGGCAAAAGTCACAGTGGGCAGTATGGATGGAGACCCTTAAACGCCTTTGCTTCCCCCCCCTTTCATTTTAAAAAGATTAATACACATCCTAAAATAATACTGATATTTTAAAAATTATTTTCAGTCATCCTAATTTCTGTGTTTCTCAGTTCAATATAATTTTTTTTTATATTCAGTTTTGATTTTTTGTAAGCCGCCTAGAGTCACTGACAGTGAATGGGTGGCCATATAAATTCTCAAATAAATACATAAATAAAACAAAATGGAATTGTGCTGTCCGTTTTTAGCTGTTCTTGTTGGAAGGTATACCAGGAGCTGTACAGATCACTTACTGGAATTCTATTTGACCTTTGATTATTAGGTTGCCTATCTTTGCATTAGCAGGCTTGTTCTAAATATCCAAGATGAGCAATGTGGAAGTATAAGAAATATTGATTCATGAATAAAGTTGTTTAGTGAAATGGTATCTTATGCATTTTTGCTTCTAATATCATACATTTGTGAAGAACTACAAAGTGCATCTGAATTAATGATATAAGCCAATTTGGACTGTCTAGTTCAGCTATACTAGAGGAGATGGTAGAACTTTTCTTGGTGTCTGTATGTTTTAAATACAATGGGTTGGCGGTGCTCAGACAGACTGGAGAGAAAGGTTAAGATTTCTCTACATGTATTCTCATCTGAAGGGCCAGCCCCTTGAGGTAAGTGAATGGTGGCTCAGTTTATGGGATAGATTTAACCCAGTTATACATGTCCAATTTGTAACTGCTTCAGTTAGAACGAAAGCAAAACATTGATTAGGGTCCAATTGCAAAATGTTTTAATTTCTAATTTAGTTTGACTGTAATATGATAGTTTTAATATGGTTCTTCTTTTCTTTTCTCTTTTGCCAAACAATTTGGTTATTGTTTTGCAATATTTTCCTAAGTTATGAATCAGATGACTTCTTTCTTGCATCATTTACTCATCAGGCATTAGCTTTAACTCATTTTTTTCAGTCTTATAAGTTGCTTATTTTGATCTTTTTAAAAATTGAACTCACCTTTCTTTTGTCTTCATTATGCTAATGCTGCCTTATGTGCTAAAACAGTTTTTAAGAATTCTTTTCAAATTTGATTCCTTAGGGATGTTTCACCAGATTTACTCATCGTTAGTTTCAAAATCAAAAGAGGTTTGCATAGGGGTGGCCAATATGAACCTATAACTACTGTCCATTCATTCCCATTGTAACCCTTGTCATTTGTTAACTTCAGCAGTGTTTGGGTTCTAGTCTAATCTTAGTGTGCTGATAGCTTTGCCTTAACATTTGATAGGAATGTTCTGCAGGGCAAAGAGTATTCTATACTTTCCAGAATGATGTGGCTTCAGGAATGTACAGAAATCTTGCACATATGTCATTAGATATAACCTTTTGGTGAACTCTATAGCAGCAAAAAAATAAATAAAAGGAGGGTGAGACAGAACCAGGACTTCTCACTGGAGTACTTTCCTTGATTTTGTCATCTGGCCCCACTTCCCCATCTAGGGTTCATCATATTTAGGGTTTGCTCATGAAATTGGTGAGGCGAAACAATGGAACATGGAACTGAGAAGCATAAGAACAACAACATGTATTCAGTGTCCAGATCTGACTGTGTTTCAAAGATGAAGAAACCGGATTTCAGCCACGCTCTTCAGCATTAGTCATGCTGATTGATGTTGCTGGGAGTTGTCATTTAGCTACAGCTGGAGATTTGCAAGCTTCCCATTCCTAGACTAGACGGTGTGAATAATATCTAACAGAAGTTGGTTTATATAAACCAATCCTTCTCAAAGTGATCACGTACTAAATGCTTTAGATGTTAAAGGAGTGTGTTTCATTGTCTGGGGAAAAAAAATGAAGTTTCTGCTCATTTATTCAAGTTTATTGAGCAATCACTCACATAATTAATTTGAATTCCCAAAGTTATGATGAACTTAGTTTGCCCCAAAACGCATTCATTTCATTGGTGTCAGCATAATTTTCTAGAACTGAACATTTTTATATGCAGTAACCAGTGATTTGCTTTTATAAGGATGCAGTGCTTTGGCTCATGCCATCTGAATTGGCTGCATGATTACAACTGAAGGTATTTTATTAGGGCTTGCCTTTTCAGTTTTGCTTATAAATATGCATCACAACAGCTTGGGATTGTAGCTTCATCTGATTGGCAGCTGTGGGCTTTTGCAATTCTTTTCACTAGAACAAAACTAGGCTTCAAACTTACAGAAATGAGCCTCTCTTGTGCCATAGAGATAGCTGTGCATATTTCTTGCATAATAATAATAAAAAAAAGCCTGTAGTGGATAAAATAACAAATGCTGAAATTATTCAGGTTCATTAATTTCCTTTTTCTTGATTATCCTTTTCTTACCATCACTGTATTGTCTAAATGACTTTCCAAATAGGTTGTAGAGCAACAGATTAATAGTGCTTCATCTGGAAATTAGAATGAACTCTCATTTTAAGAAGATGGCACCACTAGCTCTGTTTATATAGCACAGATGCTGATGATTTTGATGGGTAATTAAATTGGGTTATGTATTACTTATACTTGTGTTTTTATACTGCTTTCAGCATATTTAATTTGGTAAGATCTTTCATAAAGATATTTCTGCAGGAGGTCTAAGAAAATAGGTAGCAGGTGAGTAAGTCTGTGGATGGTCTAGTTTTTATTAGAATGGGTGCTTCACCCTAACTGAACACTTGGGGGGGGGAGGTTTCTTGATTTTGTATATACTTGAACCCTAAACCCCAATACTGAACAAAAGTTTGAAGATACTGTAATTATTTCCTTTTTTTATGAAATCTTAAATACGACTGTTTTTGGTTTGTTTCCAAGTGTATACTATAGTAGCTTAATAGTAACTAAGGTATTAGAAGTTAGCAGTTGAAAATACTCTTGAAGTAACTGTAAAAGTAAGGACTGATATTTTAGCTACTGTATAAAATGAAACATAGGACCCTTGCTATATTAAACAAAATACGCTGAAAGATTTTCCTTGGTAAGGAGCCTACTAAGCTAAATGTCATTTTGGGAGATAAATGTGTGGTTTCTGCTTGTTAACATAAATTCACTGGGTAGGTTTTGAAGACTTACAGGCTAGAGGATTACTGAAAGAAATTATTTTCTCCTTTCCTCTCTTCCCATTTTTGAGTCACTGTGCATATTTTCATTGTGATGTATATCTGCTATGTTCTTTCTATTGTGCAATTTTTATACTAATGCATACAACAGCAGAACAAGTGAGCTTATTGTTAATTGAAACATTATGACCCAAAATGTATAGCAGAAAAATACCAAAAATCTAAGCTGCATTGCAGAGCTAAAATATTCTGACTTGTGTAGATTCTTCTAACCCAGCATGTCATTTGACAGTGTTTTACAAAGGAGTCTTCAACAGTTCATACAGCTGTGCACCAAGCAATACTTTTCAGTTAATTCCAAACATTTTATAGGTTAGATGCTGAAATCATATTCTCGCCCAGCCCTGTCAAGATCATTTTGGATCCTGAGTTTGTCTTCTGGGGTGTTAGCTGTTCTTGCCAGCTTAGTGTCATTTGCAAATTTGATGAGTTTTCCTTCTATTCCCTCATCTAAGTCATTTATGAAGATTCTGAAGAGTACTGGGCCTAAATCAGAACCTTGTGGTATCTCACTGTTTATTTCCCTCCATGTAGATGTAGTATCATTAAGGACAGCTTGTTGAGTACAATTTGTCAGCCAGTTACAAATCCATGTGATGGTGATGTTTTTAAATTAAGTTATGATTCTATGAATATTGTTTCATTACAAACACCAGCCATTTCCATGATACAGAGAAAATTTAACCTTTGTTGCTGTTGCTGACAACAGTAGTTTTTAAACTAGGAAGCAATTTCTTGTAACAGGAATCTCTGAAAACTTTTATACAGTAAATGGACATACGTAATTTCTGTACATAGAATTTGGTGCAAGTTGAGCAAATCTGATTTACCGCATTGTATTGATCCATGAATACACACTGAATTGTTGATAGAGCTATGATTGCTGTAAATCTATACCATGGGATGTTTTAGTAGTAGTGCAATACTAATGTGGAAGTTAGTGGAATAGTGACTTAGATAAATAGGCAGATGGCATGACGCAACCATTGACTTAGGAAGTGGTAAAATCAAATTTAGAGAAGTTATATTTTTATTTTTTGTTTGCTCTGAGGTATGCATAGAAACATATCACATAAGGCTAAGGGTTAGCATCTTGCCAGCTATAACCAGGAACTGTAGTTCACAACAGAACTACTTTCTACAAGCCAAAGTTGTCACCCGCCTCCAACTTCTTATCTAGTACCACCTGCTTAAGAATAAGGATATCTTTTAAATCAAAAGTACCCCTATGAAGAATGAGTGAATATTTACTTTTTCTATATGATTAGTTTGGTTAATTATTACATCAGATGGAGTATATATTTGCTTTGTGTCGAGCTCAAGACAGTATTCTTGCTTCTATGTAGGACTTCTAGAGGACAACCTTGAATTTATTTCCTATTCATTGCTGCTAGAATATATATATGTGTGTGTGTGTGTGTGTGTGTATATATATATTAGCAGTCTATTACCACTTAATTTTAGTTTATCCCTTACTGGTCTTACATTGGTTTGTGTTTTTTTTTAATTAAGCATGTGTTTCTAAAGATAATTAAAGTTATGTTAAATATATGCACTCCTAAATACCAGTAATTTACATGCACTATACAAAAATAATGGGGTTAGTTACTTTCACATGAAAAAAGATGAAAGCACTAAAGCACTAATTGAGAGAGTCTGTATGATGAAGCATGAACCATACAATCCAATTTTGGTATTAGCAGGTACAGATTGTGGGAAAATGAGATTGCTGAGTGAGACCAATTGTACATCAAAGTCAGTGCAGCAGTGCATGTGAAGCAAGGGTTCGTAATGATTAACTCATGCCCAGTTTATACACTTAATTTTGACTTGTTTCTAGTACTGTATATCTGTTGGTGAATTGTGCTACAGTTTTCCAGTTGTTTTGGAAAATCCAATTCTAATCTTTTCCCTTTTCTTCCCTATTTCTTTCTTGGAGGTCCAGTATTCTGAAAAGAATTTAAAAGGAGAGTTTGATGCTAGCTGCCAGGTCTGATTCTGGCTGAACTGTTCACCTAAAGTGTGCTGGGAAATTATATTTGCTACAGAAAATGATTCAGCATGGGCTTATTTTGTCTTCTTCCAGGATGGCTGCTTGCCTAGAACAGATGAGTTCTCAACATTTGGCTCATATCATAATTCCACTATAGATAATATAAGGGTGATTGTTTTTTAGTTTAACATTTTATTGAGTTATAAAATATTGTAAAATACAAAATACAAAAGTAAATAGAAAAGCAGTTGGAAGGAAAAGTGGGAAGACAAGT
>JANHFL010001117.1:152947-201373 GCA_032468155.1 Oxyrhabdium leporinum | reverse complement strand
GGGATTTGAACCGCTAGATTGAATCAGCAGAAGTGGCCTGCAGTTCAACACTCTAACCACTGCGCCACCTAGGCTCACCTACTTAGAAGTCTAGACATTGTGGTAGCTTTTATGTGAATAGAATAACATTTGTCACAACTAATAGAAACACTGAGATGATGTGTCTGATGGTACTGGGGCAATCACCCATTACATGAATACTCTATTACATTAATACTCTATTACATGAATACTCTAGGGGTAGCTGTTAATGATGGTAATTCATTAATTGCAGTTGACTCTTTGACTGTGTGAGGTATAATTTCTTTCTGTATTCATTTCCTGCTTAGTATATAGTCGCCGAATATTATCAGGAGCAATATCTGTAGTAAATGAAAGAGGTGCCATTTGTTGCATAATCTTTCAAGTTGTGTATTTGCACTATAGTCCATTCTCTTGTCCAATGTTTCATCATGATGGTATTAATAACTTGTTTTGGCTATTTGTCCTCAATGCTTCTTTAAAAATTTTTTAAATTAGTTTAGTTTTAGATTTTTTAAAATTAGTTTCAGGACTTCCAATCTTGAACATAAATGTTGACCTAAGAAAAATATAGTTGGTGTCTGATTTTCTATTCCAGGTGCTGCTTTGCAATACGTAAAATTTGAAATTTGCAGGTTTTGGTTAGTGTGATGTTTTCTCCAGACACAGTTCAAAAAGAGGTCTTGAAACTTTGAACAAAACCTTTAGCCAGAGGTTTGTAGCTAGATGATATGAGGTGATCTTAGATATATCTAATGAATAATTATACCATACATTTTAAGTGATTGTTAGATTCAGAAAAGAATCTTTTGAACAGAGATTGAACTATAATTCAAAGAAGTGTTTCAGAGTGATTCCTGAATAGGCAGTATGAAAATGTGAATATTATGGAAAAGAATTAAAAATTCTCAAGTGAATAAAAGTAAATCAATAGAGCAATCAAAGTGGCATCATGAATACCTAAATTGCATTTATGAACTACCTTAGAATATATTTTACTGTGATTAAAAAAAAAGTCTGCTTATTACTTCTGGTTAAAGTGTTGTGTAAACAATTTATGAATGATATTAAACAATTAACACCCAGATAGGGCAGAAATAAAGAAGCTAAGCTCTTTGCAGCCTGAGTAAGCAGAATTCAGAAGTCTTAAAAATCATTTCACGGATTCCTAACATCAGTTGAAGCTGAATAGTAATCTGTATGTTATGTCAAGGCAGATGGAGTAGACAACTGTATTCTTTTGAGGAGAGTGTTAGATGAATTGATCGACAGCATGACTTGATCTTGCCAGATCCTGCTTTTTTTCTTCTAATAATATGCTTGTCCTCAATGGAAAATCTGCAAGTTTCAGGGAGGGAGGATCAGAAAGTAAACAATGCACTATAGTAGCTACAGGTATATGGAAAAGAGAGTCTTGGAAGGAAAGTTCAACCTATTTCAGAAGTTGTTGAATAATCACAAGTCAGAATAAGGAATAATGGGCATTAGAAATAACAAGCCTTAGGAGAGGGAAATTTGTAAGAGGATGGTGGATACTTTGCTGCTTTGATGGTTTGATAGTTAAATTCTGTACATAGTGTCCAATGCTGCAGACATGTATCTATGCCAGCTTCCTAAGCGATCTGTCAAAGACAAGACAAGGCAACATGCTCACAAGATATCTGAGGTCATAGGTTTATGAATTCTTGAATAATACAGTACAGTCTTTATTTGGGGTCAGGCTAAGTCATTTGTTGTAAGTATAAGTTGTAAATAAGTCTTTCTCCTCCAAGTGGCTTATGGAACTGCATTTTGTGATACTAGTTTCTGTAAACCTTTGTGCTGATATGAACTTTGGATGTGTTCCTAGCTCTTGTTTCCCTCTCCAGTCTCTTAAGGCAGAATTCTGTGAACCAGCCTATCTGGTGTTTCAAAGAATAGTAAGAAGAAATAGAGCTTTAAAACAATGGCAAGTAACTTTAACACAGCTCTGACTTCAGCTAATTGTGCTGATTGTGCAGAATTTCACAGGAGGTTCTTAACATGTCTTTTTTGTTGATCTTACAAAGAAAGGAGCTTCCCCCACATTTCAGTTCCTCAATCTCCTTCTCCCATGTTCCTTCCAAGTTTTCAAAATTTGGCAAACAGTGTGCTGCAGGTGGAGACCCAGGGTAGTAGAATGCTACTTTTGTTGGGTGATTCAGGTAAATAGTCAGATATATCGGGCAGGAAAGACCAGGTCCACATTTGAAGGCCCAATTAAACTGATTTATTGCTAAAAAGCCTCTGCACAGGAATCTTTTCAACTAACATTTATCACCTGCTTGGAGTTAAATAAAGGTCAATAAACCTTAAGGGAGGCTGGACTTTGTCTGCTTGTGTCTATGTATGG
This sequence comes from Oxyrhabdium leporinum, assembly GCA_032468155.1. NCBI lineage: Eukaryota > Metazoa > Chordata > Lepidosauria > Squamata > Cyclocoridae > Oxyrhabdium > Oxyrhabdium leporinum. The sequence goes on along the minus strand of JANHFL010001117.1, from coordinate 198,981 downwards.
ATTCTAGGCTGATCTCTCTTAACTCCACCCACAGGTTCTGCCACTCATTTCCTACAGATAGGAAAGACTGTGATTCACATTTTAAAGAGCTATTTCCTCCCTTAGAAATACCGTAACAGTTGCAGAAACAGTTCAGAAATAGGCAAAATACTGAGGAGAAAATGGCCACTTTCCTCTTGTCTGTTGTTTTACAAAACTGGGAAGGAACAAGATATTTAAAAAATCTAACTCAAGATAATCTAACTAAGAATCTGTTTGTTTAATCTAATTCCCAGAACACCCCAGAATTATTTACTGAAGAATAGCAGAAAAACTTCAAAATGCTTTCAGCTAACATAACATGAGATTTACATTTTACCTACGTACTAGAGAGGTTTAGGTGGGATCTGAAAAAATGCAGTCTCAAAGATTCTTCATTGCTCAGTTTGATAAAATACGCTAAATATTTGCTCAGTATTCAAAATGAATATTTTGACTATAGACAGATGACATTTATTGCAGTCCTAAATGCTATTACAGTACAATTCCTTGCAAAATGCAACATAATTTCCTATGAATACAATCCACAATAATCGAGGTTTATCTCTGAAATCTTAAACATACAGTGTTCACACCCAGTACAGTTTTGGTTTGCCAACAAGCAATGGCACTGACAACAATGTTAGCCACATTGCGCAATTTTTTGGGGTTATCTATGAATAATGTACATGAAAAACGGGGTTCTTTCCTGGTAAAACTCATAGCAGAATGAAAGTAAAATTGCACAAATATTCAGTAGAAGGGCTACTGTAAAATAATACAGATCATAAGGAAAACTATACAAGAAAGCGTTATTTACTTAAGTCATAAATTCTATACATTCTATACACTGCCATCCTCCAAATACCTATCACTTCATGAGTTTCTTGTAGAGTTCTTTATGCCAATAAAGTTAAAAGGGAAGGGAAGAAGTTGACCGAAGTTAATAAAAGTTATGAGAGGAAATAGGACTTCGCCACTTCCAAAACCCAACTGATCTAGGAGGAAAATCAAACCTGGGAGAAGTGGCGAACTACTTCAGTTGAGTTCCTGTGAATAGTGAATATGTTTGTAACATTCAAATGTGTTTGGATGTGAGATGATGAGAACTCCAGGTCAGAACCCCTTAATTATAGGAGAATATTACCAAACCTACGCAAATAGATTTGGAGACAATGATGAAACTAGACCAAAGTGTAAGGAAGTCTTGCAATGAATGATCCTACTATTAAAACAGATTTTAGAAGGGTGCATATAATGTGAGAAACATATACTGACACTCTAAATTATGAGTGTGTATGAAAAGTACCTGTTGGATATCTTGAGCATTAATAAATTTAGGTGGCCCAGAATGGCCACTCAGATGATTATTTAATATAGCATAATATGACATCATGCTGATGTGCTCAGCTGTCAACCTGTAAATGATCTCAGGTCATATTTATAAGAATTATAGTAGTGGATATAAGGAATATCAGTGTAATATGAGAACCTATGCTTACTACAGATGCAATGAATACTGTGTTCCTAACACAGTATTTCTTAACCAACATTATTAAAATAAAATACAAAGTAATAGTACAGGAAAAAAATAGGGGGAAGGAATCAAGAAAGAAAGAAAGACAGAAAGAGAGGAAGGCAGGAAAGAAGGAAAGAAAAGTATTCCAATAGGTGGCAGGAATATAATAGATGACAGAAATAGAAGAGTCTGCAATTACAGGAAGATTTTGATTTGATAAATTCGACAGTGTAGCAGATAAGTTAATAACATTCTGTGAAGGGAGTTATTTGTTTATTGCCAACATTGGCTTAAAGCACCATAAATGTAAATTTTGCCTATGGACCTCCCTGGATGGACAGGGATCCAGTCAACCAAGATGGAAATGGAAATTCTGTGGAACAGAATATAAATTAAAGCTAAAATAAAATCAAAGATGTGCTAGCAAGATATGATCTGAAGAACATACTGGCAAAATATAAGAACAGGACAAGAAAAGATCAGTACACAGGACAGGTTTGGAACACAACTCATATGAAAGAGGACTTGAGAAGCTACACAAAGAGGTAAGAGAGATATGAAAACCAAAGGAGAAAAAAATATTCCCCAAATCTCAAAAGTGGAAAAAAAACCCACCTGACTTTCAGTTCAAAATGTTATGGTACCCAGGGAAAATGGAGGATGAAAAGCTTGATCAAGAAGGATGTACAGCAATTAAATGCATGTTTTTAATATGTCAACTGAAAAATTCAGTTGAGAATGTTACAGTGAAAAATGTAACAAGAAAAGGAAAAAATGTCTTTAAAAACAACAAAAGTAATCACAATAACATTTAAAGCTAGAGTAGAAATACTCAAGAATAACCACAGAAGGGATTATTGTAGAGGAAAACGAAACGAAAGAATATATAAATACTAGTTTGGCACTTTTATAAACAAGCTTATAGAATAATAGAAACACCTGTAGAATCTAAATGTAGCCAGGGATCCATTCTATTGGAAAATGATATAAAGCAGACAGGAGATTGACTGTCAAATAAAAAGCACAAGACTCAAATGATATATCCAATGAATTGTTTAAAGCTGAAAAGGCGATTACAGTACTAACAGCTCTATGTATGGAACTGTAGGTTTGATAGAAATCCTGGAGTTTGAAAAATATTGGTGTGGGTGTATATATACCATAATTGCAGCCATTCCTAATTTACTGTATTTTACTTAAGTTTTTCTTAAGGATACAAAGGATAATAAAGTGGTATATATATAGACAGAGAAATGTGAGATGCATACAAGTCAGAGGGACATGAACTAGCCAACCTAAGATGATAATAGCAATAGCACGGAGACTTCACAGTGCTTTACAGCCTTTCTAAGTGGTTTACAGAGTCAGCATATTGCCCCCAAAAATCTGGGTCCTCATTTTACTCACCTCGGAAGGAGAGAAGATCGAGTCAACCTTGAGCCTGCTGAGATTTGAACTGCCAAATTGCAGGTAGCCGGTAGTCAGCAGAAGTAGCCTGCAATACTGCATTCTAACCACTGCGCCACCGTGACTCTAATGTAGAGAACAAAGAAACAGAAGAAGGAAATTTACTTTTTTATCATCAAGGCTTTCAATTATGTAGAATTGTATATTATGCCCAAATGTGAAATTTATTAAAAACTAATTGGTATACAAGGATGTCTAATTATTCTTCTGAGGAAGATTCCCAATGAACAAGTAATTGCTTTAAGGAATTTGGAGAAAGAGAATAGAGAAGAATAGAGAAGAAAGTAAACAATACTATCCAAATATCTGTTTAACTTATAATAATAAGTATAATAGTGAGAGTGGCAAACTGAAAGAGATGGGAGCTGGAATAAAAATTGGAGGTACAAGCATTAGGAATTGCAGATACTTTGGTTTGATTTTAATGTACACTGTGCAGAGTCAATTTGGAGTTGGGTAGTGCCTAAACTGAATAAATTAAATTAAAATGCACACAACAGCAAGTTGTAAAATAAAAGTAAAAACTTAAAAGAAAATGCTGCGAAAGTAAAATGGAACATGAAAAATGCAAGTTAATTAAATATTAAGAAAGTAAAGATATTCTCAGTATAGATTTCACATGGCAAGAAGTGAAAGTTATCCCCTTTTTGTGGGGAGGGGACTCAAGAACAGATAAAAATGGATGTTAAAGAAATAAAGATGATATTCCAGGGAACAAAATAAGAATAAGAACACTTGTATATTAACAAAGATCAAAATATTTTTTCCCCAGCATAAGGTGTGGCTATGAAAACTGATATGTAGAGTGAATGAAAGAGATATACCTTGGTTTTGGAGACATTTGCTATGAGTACCATGGATTGCAAGTAAAGTTTGGCTGTCTGCTTCAGACATGTGATCAAGCGGATGATGGACTAGGAAACAAATGTTATGCTTGGTAAAACTGGAGGAAGTAGAAAGGGAAGACATCTAATAAGGTGGATGAACATGATCAAAGGGATTACTGGAGCGTCCTTGGAAGATTTATATAGTAGCCTTGTACTAAAGTCAGGTCAAGGTGGTGAGTTTATATACTGTACATATAGTCTGTGGAAGCTGAACCTGAGTTGATTAAAACCAACTAATTAACCCTGCAACATTCCAGTCTCTGTGGAAGCTAATATGCCCTCTATAAATAAATGGAGCATATCTTCTTCAGTTACTATGTTGTGCTGAATGTCACTTCTAATTTTTATAGTAGCTCATATCAGATACATAAACTAACTTTTCTCTACAGTTCATGGTATAATGCTCCATAAGATGTTTTAGTAATGAGGGCGTCCGAAGAATACCTAGTCCTTTGTAGCCTATTAGATACCTCTGAGAATAATAATGCCAGAGTGCATCAAGTATTCGCACTAAACTTTTCTTACAAAAGTAGCCACTGAAGATAATAATACTCTAAATGTTTTGTACCTCTATTTCTGAAAGTCAGAAGTAAGTTGTAAAAGATGAATGCATATTAGTGAATCTCTGTTTTCTTTTTCTGGCTTTGTGTGACCCAAATTTGAGGTAGATGTTAGCTTATGCAATTCAAGATACTGGTTGCTACCTACAAAGCCCTAATAGTAAAGAGTCTGAAGGATGATCGTTTTCCATAGTATCTGCCTGGCCAGTTCAATCTTGCAGACTTGATACACTCTAGGTTCCATTCATTAACAATGCCACCAATCAGGACCCCAGAAGCATGCCTTCTCAGTAGCAGTGCCTGCGCTCTGGAATGAGGCTCCTCCCAAGATTCAAATGTCCTTGAGGATGAAGCTCTTCACCTGAGCCTTTGGCGAGGATGACTGATGCCCTTTTCCTTCTTCCTGTCTGGTTAGTTTTCCTTGCCATCTTTGTTCTTTTGTGCTGTTTTTATGTTTTCATATTGTTACTTGAGCCGCGGTGGCACAGTGGTTAGAAGACAATACTGCAGGTTATTTCTGCTGACTGTCTGCAATTTGGCAGTTCGAATCTCAGCAGGCTCAAGGTTGACTCAGCCTTCCAGCCTTCCGAGGTGGGTCAAATGAGTCCCCAGATTGTAGGGGGCAATATGCTGGCTCTGTAAACCGCTTAGAGAGGACTGTAAAGCACTGTAAAACGGTATATAAGTCTAAGTGCTATTGGTATTGCTACTTGTTTTAAATGTTTTTTTTAACAATTGTAAACTGCCCAGTATTAGTCGAGCAATACTTAAGAAATTACTATTAAGTGAAAATTTAACACAACTGATTGAATTACGTGTGTATGAGACACAGTAACTGGAATCAAAGTGTATGTGTGAAGGGAAGTAAGTTTCTTATGTAAGACTACTTTTAAAAAGAGGGTCTACGTCCTGCCTGACTATTAGGAATTTAAAACATCTCATTTCTCTTTTTGATAGATTTAATCTCATTATCTGGCATCATGTAACTGAACTGAAACCACGTTTATTCCTCCTTCTGGTTTGTTTTTTTAACTTTGTACACTCTTTGGCAACCTTGAGCTGAGCTAATAATTTTTTTTAGTTTGAAGCTTGTTTATTTTTCTCATGGTCAACATGGCTGTTTTTGCTTTATAAGACTCCCTGCAGTTTATTGGAAACATTTCATCCAGTATGCTGCCTCGCATATGGTAGAGGACAATTCATGCAAACATTTGCCTGAACCAGAGCAGATGAGTATGTCAACTTGAAATTTTATTTTATTACTTGCTCGTTGTAGTTCATACTCCTGTTAAGTCTCACCTCTGGAGAATGAAATTGTCATACATAACACTCACTATGAGGGTCTAACTCATTTCTTACAAGTAAGCTTTGCAGTTGAGATCTATGTTTAACTGCTAATTTCATTGTTAAAAATCTTAAAAATCTTTTAGAAAAGTGCTTTTGAACATTTCATTACCCAAATCCGGTGACAGTATCGGCTTCTGAGATCATGGAACCACGAATTTTCATCGGTGCCCAAAGTTTCAGTGCACAGTATAGAAGAATATTTAAATGACCAATCTCATGAATTGTTAATCTGTTCATACGCTTTTGAATTACAACATTTTCTAATTGTGCTCAGTTTGCACTTCTGTAAACCTTTTAGCTAACTGTTATTCTTTTTTCCTGTACAAAATGAAGATACTTAAAGGAATTATTTAGGCATTGCCAAAGCTAGTGTGTTTTGATTTCTCTAGCTCAGCAGATTTGGAGCCAAATCCGGGTTGCTTCCACATAGTGTATAAAGTATAATAGTCCTCAGTAGAAGGGGCAGTTTGGCAGGATAAGCAGCAAACTGAAGAGGCTTGGTTAATCCTTTGTTTACCAATCACTTAATTTGTAAACACTGCAGTATAAATTCTGCAATCTGTATTTGAATTAGAGCAATCAATTCACATCCCCTTTTAAATAATATGCAGGATTAAATCATATATATGATATGTTCTGATTTCTACTTGACGGTAATATGTTTGTATGAGTTCCTTGCATGTCAGCTCTTCCATGTGAGAAAGCAGATCTGAGTTAAAAATAAAACTGGCAATACTCAATTGCAGAACACTTTTTGCAAGAAAGGAAACAACCTCTATAGTGTGTGTGTGTGTGATTATTTAAATAAATAAAAGTTCAGAAATTGCATCTGAAAGGATAATTGTGCATATTAGTATTCAAAATAAACCTTTTGGAGAATCTTCTACCCTGGCCTCCTGCCCCATGAGAAGAATATTAAATTGCAGGATCCAATCTGGGTTGCTCTAGACTAGAGAGAAGTTCCCTGAAGATGGGCTCCAGCACGAGTCTGAAAGTTTAGAAGACAAAACCAGATTGGATCCTGCAACATTATCCTGGGACATGTGCATTTGCCTTCATTCGTGAGAATACTGAAGTATTATTTGACTTTATTTTTCATCTTGAATTCAGAAAATAAAATCTTACACAAAGTTAATTGTGTTAACTTCAGATTTTGTTAGAAGCTTCTTTCTATAAAGTGCCTTTCCTATATAGCGGTGTGATTGTATATTCTCACTTACTGTACAGTATTTTGATAGAGTAACACATGTTTCCCAGCTGAAAGGAAGGAAGGAGGGATTATACTTGCTAGAATTATTTTTTCTCCCAAGACCTTCCTTCTCCTGAATAATTATGTTTAACTAATGTTTCCCTTAGCTCTATTTTTCCAACTAAATCTCATTTTATTATTTCCTGTCCATAATTCTGACCTCTTTAGTTTTCCATTATGACCTGCTTCTTGTTCATAGTGAAATTCTGTATTTACAGCATCCAACATCATTTTTGTAGAGTTAGTTGCTTTTCCTTTGGTTATCAACAACATTTGACATTTTGCCATATTCTGTAGGAAGTAAGTTTCCCCCTTTTTTTGTAGGATTTTTAGTCACCTGAATTTTGTACGGTAAATAAAAAAAGCTAAACAAAATAGCTGTGAACAGCTACATAGTGACGGCTGCAGGGTTATGCTTGTTAGAATCTTAATGATCAACAAACATGATAAGAAGATGCCTTAAATGCCAGGGATGCCACTTTTGATGCTTGAAATAATCCTTGAGTATTTAAGTACTGTTATCAGTCAAATCAATTACGTGCTTGAGGTCGGAGTAGAATCAGTTTAAGATTAGGTTGTTATATAAACATTGAAAAAAGTAAGAGTCATCCATTATACACAAAGCACAGTGGCACTATATGCAAAAATAATGGGTATATTGGGTCAGTAGAGAAGTATAATCTATGAAAGAATCAATTTATTCCAATAATTCAAAATATGGCATAGCCTTTATTAAGAACTGGGCTTTCTGTTTTAATATAAAATCAATCATTTTGTTTGTTATGTCTTTGTAACATTTATTATTTTCGGCTAGAAGCCTACATGGTTATAAATCTTTAAAATCTTTAAAAACAAAATAATTCAATATTACGTTTAAACCATGAAGGCTATATTAAAAGATGTAGCATAGCAACAAAATACAAGGAAATTAAAAGACATCAAAGAATTAAACAACCAGTTTGATGTAGAGGTTGTGGCACGAGTCTAGAAATTGGGACATACCTTAGGCACAAAACCTGCTGGATAAGCTTGAACCATCACTGCCTCTCAGCTCTAGGAAGGAGACAATGGGAACCGACACATGTGCGAGCGAGCGAGCAAGCGCGTGCATGCACGCACACAGATGAATTATGTACTACACTCTGAAACCAAGGGATGATAAAAATGCCACTCCTAAATGACTAAGCTACTCACATATCACTCACAGATTTAAGTATGATGGGCTGTGTTGATAACAGTGTTGGAATAGACAGATATGGAAAAAAGTTCTAATTTGTCAAGAGTTATATAGGATAACAGTAACATTTTGAACTGGATCCAGAAAAATACTTTTTAAAGATACCATTGAGCCAGTAAGTTAGGATGTTTAGCTGTTGGGAGGTTTTTTGATGAGAATGTTTTTGCAGAATGACTTCTGAAGTATAAGAAAGGATTGGGTGGACTAGAGGATGGTTTGAGGACTGAGAGATTGTTGAAAGGGCAATGGGAAGTTGGAAAAGGGAAAATATAAAAGATAGAGAACTGATCTTGAGCCCTTTTAGAAAGATAAAGTAGAATGGAATCTACTGACCGGATGGTGGCAGAAATAGGGGTAGTTTTCACACTAAAAATTAATGATCTCTAGAGTCATCTGTCTCCAATAACTTTATTCTTCCAAATAACAGTAATGGAATCATGCTTTATATAACCTCAGTGATGAGTGAGTGATACTATGAAGATACTATAAGTCTCTAAAGCAGAAATGACCAAGAAGTAGGAGCTTATGAAGCCTGAAAGGATGTTGTTATGTAGACAAGGAGAAACAGTGCAGAAAACCCAGTTCGGAAAACAGATCCTACGCAGTGACATGCAGTCCAGCAAAGACTACTCAGAATAGTAGAAGTTAGAACAGGCATTCAAGATCAGAAAATGAGGGAAGCCTGAACTGGAGGCTGGAACAACAACCAGAGCAACAGAAATTTAGAAGCAGCCTTGGTAGTAGCTTCCTAAGAGTAATCTGCATCGGCTGTAGGTTGCAGCGGGAGAGGGATACCAGGTAGCTCAGGAGTCCAGCCACAATAACCAATGTGAAGGACTGATTTTAGTATCAAATTCAGGGATGCAAGATATGTAACTAAGTGTACTTATATAACTAAGCATAACTAAGAAGAGTGAAGTTTTTGGCGCCTCTAAAATGCTTGGGTGTCTGAGTTAATATATAGGGCAATTATGGGTCCTCTGGAAAGAATGTGCAGGGAAGGTTGAGAGAAGAGTGATGGTTGATTGTTCAGAATTAGAATAGTGGATGGGCACTAGGGTGAAGTGCGAGATCTTGAGGATATTGCGTGGCTTGCTAAACATTGCAGCCTGTGCTAAATTAGATGTTTTGATAGTCACTGCTGAGTGAGATCTTACAGAGAGCAAGGGAGAGGTTAAGCAAGAATACAAGGAACGGCAAAGTAGAAGGAGCCTACACAAATAGTCTTGCCCCAGTTTTCTATTCCAGTGGGTCTTCCTGGACTCATGGCTTCTGCTGGAACAAGAAGAAACCATAGTTGGAACCTTTAACTGTTTTAGAGTCATGACTCTACTGGGTCCAGGAGGTCCTGAAGATGGTAACTTATGCTGAAATCAATACAACATACTCAGTGTAGGGCTATATAGAGTATGTTGGATTGCTGTAACATATTCTATGTAAAGCTTTTTCTTAAAATGAACAAGAAGCTCCAGTTGATTTCAAATGCAACAGTCAAGTATCTTACTATTGCAATGTTATACCTAACTTGCAGTCTCTGCATTAATTATCAGTAGGTTTCTGAACCCAATTAAATGTCCTGATTATTAACTGTAAAGCTGAAAATGGTGCATTGCTGGGATATACACAGGGATTGGTGTTCTAAACATCATTCCACATGCTGCCTCTAGCGGTACGGCTTCAACTTTTCACATTTTGTAACGCATTTAAAATTTGTTTTGGTGAGTGGCCATTTAATTAAACTATGACTATGCTTGGAATTTTTAATAATTTGCAGTCCAGAGGGTTTTTTTTTTAAGATTTGAATTATATATAAATGCTATTAAGTAAGTAAATAAATAAATTGTGAGCTTTACAAACAATGGTATTCTGACTTAATAAGATCATAATAGCCTGTTTTTCAGAGACTACTCAAACAATCATTTATTGAGCCAAATAATGTTTCTGGATTGCTTCAAGGATAAACTTGAAAATATTACAGCATTCATTATATTACATTCTATTACGTACACACAAACACACACACACATATATATATATATATATTCAAATTTTATATACATGGTAATATAAGCAGAAAGAGGAAGCAAAGCTATCAGTGTCTCTGTCCATATCAAGTTGCAACTGGCTGGATATGATGAAAGAGAAATTCTGTGGCATGATAGAAACTGATGACACCATACTTTATAAATCTCATCCATTCACTCATCCTGATGGAACCCGAAACATAACTGCTGTGGAATTAACCAGAAACTCAGCCCGTTACCTTCTGGCCATCCAGATATACTTGGAAATATCCTAAGACCTGCACCCAAATTAGAAAGGTTCAGAAAAATAGCCTAGTTGGTGTATTGAAAGCCACATGGGCACCAGAAGAATCAATAAGGTCTTGTTCCTCTATTTCTTGCTTGTATTTGCTTTTTTTTTAGATCAGAAATATTGAGCCTGACTAGTTGAATCAAGATGATTTTGGTTTAAGACAACACAGTTTTTTGTCTAATGTGGTAACGTTTAAAAATAATCCAGTCCTTTTCAAAGTGCTAAGAAATGTTTGTTAATTTTCTGCCCATCCCCAAAGGCTTACAACACTTTATAAGGTAACCAGATCTTGGTTTATCCTCAAAGTCTGAGAAGTAGTTTAGATTGCGACATAGGGTGACTTGTCTAAGGCCACCCAGGAGCCCTATTATTTCCACATCGAGCCTCTGCCCACATTGTATAAAGGAAGATTAGAAGGTGTCTGTATGTGAGGGGAAGAATGTCAATTTTATGCTTATAGAAGACGTAGCCTCTCTGTTTCCCTACAAACAAAGGACATTTTCCACATAAGAGCAAGTAAGTCATACTATGCCACTGCTATTGGTTTTTATGTATTAGCAATCACTCAATAGCCGCATGTCATCCTGGATTGTTTCTTGTTTGAAATAGTCTTTAGGGAGATGAAAGTAAAATAGAAACTAGTAGCTGATTGCTGATTGTTGAATCAGAGAGAAGGAGATTGAGCAAGTATGGAAATGGGAAACAGACTCAGATCTAGGTGTACTCAAGATTAAATTGGCAAGAAAAAAGAGATAAAGACAGAAAGAAACTCTGTATATAGATATATTCTGCAGTGATGTAAACAAAATGTAGATTTTCAAAATGTATGTAGTGATATATTAAAACTATTTTATAAAGGTTAATCTTCCGTTATTAAACTGCAAAAAAAACCACAACCTATTGGATCAGCATTGCTGGTGTAAATAGATATAAAAGAATCTTGCTTGACTTGTATGCACCAAGAAGGAAGGGAGGTCGCCTCTATGATGAGCAACTCACAAATCAAATAAAATCAAATCAATAAATGGCAATCCTCCAGAAGCCTGCATGGAAATTTTTGATAGCATATGGCTCTTAGTTTAGGGCTTCAAGTATAACTGTGTACTAAAAGATATTCTATTTTTGTCCATTCTGATCTGAGATTGGAACAATCCCAGCTGAGGAAGACTTATACATTTCCTTATCTGTAGCTTTTCCTTCAAATTCTGTACTTTGCCAGTTATGTCTAAATTTTGTTTTTGCCCAGTTCACTCAGTTCTTTTTTGTCTTGTAATTCTGATTTGAGGCTGGAAAATACAGAAGTGTAGCTTTGATGGCAAAGTATACCTATTATTACTGCAAATGCTGTATCCCCAGTCATTTCTAAGTATTGTTTTTGCCTAGTTTGTTTCTGATGTTGGAAATTCACTTGGCTGGAGTGGGGGAAGATCACTATATGTAGGTGTGACCCTGACATGTATCAGCGGCCTGCCAATTCTTGCTCTGTTCAGCCTCCCGCTTAATGCCCTTTGCTCTTCCAATGATGTGAGGCTGCCGTTCCCAAAATTTTTGCCAGCATAGCAAAAGTCCATGCTGCTGAGAATTTGGAACATTTCATTCAGAGTGCCTTTGGAGGGCATCAGGTTTAGGAATAAAACTGCAGGTCTTTTGATCGGTTTTTAGTTTGATCCGGTCCAATGTCTTATTTTCTACCCCAGTCTTTCTATGTCTTTGTATCCATTTAGGCCTTGCACATTTTAAATAATGGTCCTATTTCAAAACCTGCTGCATGAAGTAGTGCGTTGGAGAATATTGTGGGAGATAATCATCAGATTCGTGAAAAACGCATGGTTGCTACCCACTGTTTTGTAGCATTGCTTCTCTAGCATTCTGTCATGTGAAGGAACATTTTGAACAGCAGCCTAAGCAAATAAAGAGGGCTTTTCAGTATTTGCAGGATTTATATATTCATAGGATTATAGTGCCCCAAATAGGGCTGCCGCTTTCCTAATGTTCTTCGGAATGTAAAAATTACATACCTATTTATTCAAGCACTAGTATTTTACATAGATTGCATGTTAGAAATGACTAAAAGCTCACCTAGTTTTAACAAGTTGGGGAAGACTGGGTCTTTGGAAAATCCTTGTGATAAAGGCAATCCTCCAGTACTTAATTCTGAGTAGGAGACAAGTTGAAATTCAAGAAAACATTAAATTGTTCACAAACTTCACAAAAGACTTTTTATAATCTGAAGTGCGTGTTTCAACTTGAATGAACAACAAGCTTATGTAATGAGTCACTTCTGCACACCGCATCAAAATTTCAGACAATGTGCATTACCCCATCAGTCTTGTTTATCCTTTGGTACTGTACATTGGTCACATACCAAACCTCCAGAAATAAAACCCACACAGAACAGTTCTCATTCAGCCACAGTTGAAAAAGTGAGGCATTGTGCATCAAGTGACACAGTTAGTCCAAGAACTTTAGAGAGTCCCATTTTTCTCACCCATAGTCGCTAAGGATTTTGTTATCTCTGTCTTCATCCTGTTTGGAATATGGTTAGCAAGACTCTGAACAAAAGCCAGAAATGAATCCAGAATTTTTTTTACCAAAATTGCCAATCAGAAATCTTTGGGGAATAAGCAAAATAGGATGACAAAAGTGTCTTCTGGTTGTGCTTCTCAGCATATTGCTTCTGAAGGTTTACTTTCTACCATTTAATCATGCCCAGCTCCTGGAGATTGGCTGGACAAGCCCCTGCAGTTTCCTTGGCAAGTTTTTTTCAAAATAAGTTTGCCATTGCCTCTTTTCTAGGGCTGAGAGAAAGTGAGTGGCCCAAGATCACCCAGCTGACGTTGTATCTAAGGTGGGACTAGAAGTTACAGCCTCTTGGTTCCTAACCTGATGCCTTAATTAGTATATGAAACTGGCTCTTTTCTAAACCAATGTCAAATAACCATAATTATTAATCCTATTAATCCTGTTAAATTTGGCTATATCCTTTTTAAGTAGCAATACATAGACAACTCTGGCTAATATTGAAAAAAAAAATGGAACAAAGTTGAACCTAGTTAACTTTTGGATGGGAGACCACTGGAGTAGCCCAGGATTACTGCCTAATTAAACGTCACACACATACACACAATTCATAGATGGTAGCAAACATCAACTTGCTTTGATTTTGTTACTGAGGAAAGTATGTGGATGTCTCATATACTAACCAGGAAGAATTAGTGTCGACTTAGAGGACTCTGACGAGTTTAATCATCTTCCTTTTCCTTTTACTACAGTGGTTCACTAATGTACTGTAAACTAAAAATTCCCAAGCACTGCAGCTTTTCTCATTCAATAGAAGAAATTGTTCCAGTCCTCTGAATCTTTTGTTTTTCTGTAATGTTTTTTTTCAATGTCAGAAATCTCCCTGCCAACAGATAAAAGTTTTGCAGTATGAGAATCTTCAATATTCAAAATCATAATTCTTTCTGCAAACTGTAGTATATACATTATTAGTTTTTTATCACAACAGATGAGCACCAGATGCAAATGCTCAGAATAATAAGAGATTTGTGGTTAACATGAATCTACTGATAAGAGGTGGATTTACCCTGTGAGCCACATGTGTTTATACTACTTTAGTAATTTACATTTTATTTTCTTTATAGTTTTTTTTCTTACTCGAGCTCAGAAATCTTATTTACATATGTTGTGAGTATAACAATGCAACAGCCAGACAAGCAGAAAGTATTAAGAAATAAGGTGGAGCTCCTGACAGCGTGGATTCCGGTACCTCTGTTAATTCTAAGACTTGTGCAGGACTTTGGCATTGAAGGGAAATAGTGTGGGGGTATGTATATGTGTGCATGTGTGTGTACATGTACACAAGGGGAGAAGCATTTGTGCAGCCTTGTCAGCAACTCCTCATAGTCACTGTGTCTTTTCATGAGTTCTTGTGGACCTTAGCAGCAGCATAATCCTGAAAAACGATGCAGCTGCTGTAAGAAATTACCGTCAGCTGTTTATGTGTATGTTGCTGGGTGCTCCAGAGTATTTATTCCCATTAAAATCTAGAGCACTTCACAACTTTAATAATGCATACTATTTCAAGAACTGAAAATTGTCAACATGCAAATAAATCAAATTGCGTTGGTATGAGCATATTCTACTATCCTAAGAATAGACATTATATGAGGCGTCTTGCCAAAAGTACTATCAAATAATGTATATTTTTAATTTGTTTCTATGTGTGTGCTGATACCATTAATTTTGGCAGCTTCACCGTTAGTATTGATCCAGGAATAAGTATAGACTGTTCCAGCACTGTCTTTTGCTAAAATGTTGCTATTAGAGATGGGGTTGGCAGAAAGCTAGGTTGTTAATTAAGCCAACTACTCTTTTGAAGCAGATCATATATTTTTTTAGATTGTTTTATTGGAATCCAAGGGGTTATGTTGAAAATGTTTAGAAGCCCCATTGAGTTTGGTGGCATTTATTCTCATATGAGAATAAAATTACAGTTTTTAAGCATTGTAAATAACACACTGTCAGGACAATCCTATGCATGTCTAATCGAGGAATAAGGTGTATCAAATTGGTGGCAATTATTTCCACATAAATGTATTTCAGCCTATGTCTGCTATTATTGTTATGGCTGCTTGTACCAGGGACTAGGGTGTCACTACTGACATGAAGATACGGGAGATTTACTGAAAGGTAGCAGCTTAATCCACGAATTTGTGAATTGTATGTCCTTCTGTGGAGTGTCACAATTATATTCATTTACAAATTATAAGGACTCGCAACTTAATATTATGAACTGCTCTTATAAAATGGGTAGATCTGAAGAAACACCTTCATAAGACTAAGCTGAACTCTAGAACCAGGTTTCCCATCCCATATTTTACCCAGTATTTACTTCTTCTAGAAACTACTGGACTCAGATAAATCCTGAGTAGATTATAGTGTTTTTGGAAACTGTATTTGATTGACAATATTGTCAGCCTTCTTTAAGTATGCGAGGGTCATGATCAATCCACAAATTCTGTTTAGGTACCATTCTTAACCTCCTTTCCACAAGAAAAGTGTCCATTAGTGTGCCACCTTATTTTATTATGAGTCAATAGCTGCAATTTATAGTAAGTGTATTGTGCAACCCGGAACATGACCTGTATTCCTGCCTACATCTATTAGAAGACCCATGTAAGTAAAGCAGTGACTGGAAACCACTTTGCAATTATTTACCAAATGACTTTTAACAGTGCTGAAAACTTCAAATATTGTTTTAATATGGTTTCTATTCTCTAGGAGCTCAAGGCAAGGATCTCTGTTCATGTTAGCCACAGTACTCCACTGTTGCATAATAGCAACCCTATGAAATAGAGAAAAACATGGGAAAAAATACAAAGTCATTCAGTGAGTTTTCATAGCTGGTCCTAGATTAACACATTAACCATTGTACTATACTACTCTAAAAATTGGGGCAGGGGAAGGATGATTTGTGCCAGAAACTGTGCATACTAATTAGACAGTTCATATTCATGATATATCATAGCTGTGATTCCCATGACACCCAGTAAATTTATTACATCAATTTGTTTGGATGCCTAAACCTGCTACAGTCATGCCTAGACTCTGATGCTGGCTAGAAAGTTAGTCATGTTGGAAACTTTGGGTCCTGATCAGTGCTGTTGATTTCCCAGAGCACACTCTTACAACAATTCTTGATTGTTGAATGGGGAGAGACAGGAAGAGGTGATTTCAAAAAAAATTAATAGTTAATTGATTTGGATATAAAGCATGCAAATATATACAAATATGACCTCAGTTCTAGGCTGCAAAAATATGGATCACCAGTAGGTGCAACAAAGTGATAAAACATTCTTCATCATTCTACTGGTATCTAGTGGTCATCCATTGTTTTACACCCTAGATCTGATAGCTTTATATAAGAAAAAAATGAATTTTCCCATTAACTACAGCAGAAAGATGTGTTGCTAACCATTTTTTAAAAAAGACTTATCCATATGACATTGCCATTATCTTCTCCTGAGTTCACCAAAGAAGCATCTTAATTAATTAATCTTCAGCTGTTCTAGTTTTAAAATAGTGTTTTCCTCCTTCTTGCAACACAGGCCTTGCCCTATATTCTACAGCTTCCCATTGATAATGCTGGGATTTGTCCAGCTCCCCTTGGCCACTTCAGGCTTATCTCCTCTTTGATCCTGAGCCATTTTGTCTTGGGCAACAGTAGAAGCTTAGCTTTTACAGAACCATCATCCCCCTGTAATGTTTGAATGGTGCTTTCCAGAGCATTACTCTGAGTTAAGCAGGTTACTTATGAACCATTCTTTTGAAAAGTTTACAATTATTTTGGGGAAAAAAAAAATTAGACCTGTTCTTTAAAATTTGGGTTGACCTGTGATGTATGCATACATGTGGGACTTTGATGCAGTAGTGTATCAGGTCAGATTATCACAAGTTACATAGTAGTACATCAGGTCAAATTATAGGTTGGAAGATACACTGTGGAAACAAGTGAGATGGGATGCCATATCCTTTATTCCTCAAATTTAGGGCAGCCAAAACATCTTGGTGGTCTCATTTTACGCATAGTTGCTCAGAACTAAGGCTTGGTGCATACTCCTAAGTGTGCAGCTTCTTCATAGCCATAAACTGAGTCATTGGGTTGTTGTCTGCCATGACCCCAATGCCTATCTATGGTCGGTATGTTCATATACTTTGACTCTCTTGATCTTACAAGCTGGTGAATGTTCACTTTGGGAATTTAGCACAATGCTGACTGATTTGTACTTCAGGTGCAAATCTTATGGTCTGGAGGAGGGGTAGAAGTGGGAGGAAGGGAAGGAAATGAGGTGGGTAGCTGTGCATATGTATGTGAATGTGTGCAAGGCAGGAGAAGGGGAAAGAATTGTGCTAAAGAGTCCCACCCATTCATTTGATATAGCTAGATGTAGATGTAGAAAATATGTAGGAAAAATAGCAAAATAAATGCCCTTTTAAATGATTATCCTGCACACATGTGTAAGAGAGAGAATGTGTGTATATGCAATATATATAGTGTGATTCTCCATGCTGGGAGTAGGGAAAACTAGGTTTAACACTTCATATTCCAGACAAAGTACCTCTTTACCTCTTCCTAGAATGGTCTTCAATTTGTAGATGAGTCTCTTCTAAAGATTTTCCTTGCAAGGAAGTACTGCTCTGTTTAAGAGCCTTGGACAAAAATCTCATTCCTCTCCCTCAAGTTTTAGCAAAACAGTCGCATGTCAGGATGGAAATCAGAAAGAAACAAACAGAATTTGAAAAAAGATATTGCAACCAAAGCTGCTTGTTTACTTTATATAAGCGTCTATTGCATTGATCACATATCAGAAATAATCCAAACTTGCAAATACAGTTTTATTTAAATCAAATGTGATCTTCTGGTTGAATTTTTTTAAAGTGAATTTCAGGGGGCAAACCCTCTCAGTCTAATGACTCACTGGTTAAATGCCTCTATATACATACTTGTATTGGTGAAAATCAGAGCAAGAATTGGTTATGGCTAACTCCACCAGTTTAGTCTTCTAGACTGTTTTCTTTCTCATCTCTAATCTGAGTCCCAGACCACATTTGGGAGAGTAATTGGTAAATAATGTTCCTGCTAATGAATAATGCTAGATGGGAGGGAAAGTAAAATAGAAGGAATCTCCCAGTTGTGGCTCTTAAATTATCCGACGTGAAAGTTTTAAAGACATCACTACTCAGCAAAACCAAACAAGGGCAATTTATGCTGGCACTGCCCAAAACAAATATTGGAAAGACATAATAGGGCTGTGAAGAAAAGCTCAGTGAAAGAAGATTCACGTGTCTGAATCAGCATTAAATTATTTAAGCCCATTTAAACTCCCCTATCAGTAATTTAGAAGTTTATTCAATGTGAACTTAATCTCAAGAAAATGTGAATCATAGATCTGAATTGTTTCCACCTGAAGCTCAGCAGGCCAGGTGATGTAATGGGATAAAACTTCTCCCTTATGCATTGTTCCTAACAGCCTTACTGCTTCAAAAGATTAAGAGTCAGTAGCACCCTTAAATCCACCTAGGTTTGTAATTAATTGCAGGATCTATTCTAAGAATTAGACTGGGTATTTGAAGGGTAATTACAAATACCTTTTTTTCAACTAGGAACTAAAAATACTCTCTGCAGTTTCTGAACTTTTGTTGACTTCTTAAATTTTCTGCCACTGTTTTGCAAATGTAATCACTTCATTTATGGAACCTTGAAACAAAGCCAAGAAGCATTAAAAAATGACAGTACTTTCATTTCAACTTACCTGCCAGGCATATTGGTAACATCATTAGTTTGTTTTCATGATCAGTCGTCTCCCAGGAATAATATAAAAATGAGTTTTATATTACAATTTTGCCTATACAAAACTGAAAGATGCTCAGAAGTTCTAACAAAAGTCTTGCTTATTTGTCAGAGCAAGTTAATCATATTACACTAGTGATGCTAATTATGATAATATAAGCACGGAATTGTATTTTACAGAGGCCCATTGTAGGCAGCAAAATAATATTTCTAGATAATATCTGACTCTTTATTAGATCACACTATAGTCTATCTGTCTGCTGATTTATTTATTTATTCAGTCAATTTACCTGCAATTCAAGGCAGCATAAACAATAAGCCACACACAATGAACAACAATAGGAACAAACATTGAAAGCTAACAAAACAAGGCAATTTGTCTAAAAATAATTTGAAAACAATAATGGAAGGCACCAAAGTTCTGGGTGCAGTGTCTAGTGGAAAAGCCGGGTCATAAGTGCCCTTTCAAAAGGCAAGTAGCGTCAGGGCTAACCGGAATTTCAGGTATAACCTCTTGCCAGATGACACTGCTTAAGTGACAGCACCTGGAGCATGTCCACTCTGTCAAGTTTTATCTGATGGACAGAAGTAATTGCAGACAAGTGATCCCACAGATAAGCAGGCCCTGTGCCATAAAAAGTGGCTTTATGAGTTACAACTAGCTCTTGAAAATCTATCTGAAAGCATACAGACAATCCTACAGCTCGGAAAATAGCAGTGTTTCATGGGCACTCTGAGATATGCTTATAACCCCTTGTGCCACCGCATTGCAGATGAGCTGTCCGTTTCCAGGTTATAGTCATCCAGATCAACAGTCACTAAGACACAAGTGACTCTGGGAAGGCTCTCCCAGTCCAAGAAATTGTAATTTTCAGCTGTAAGTAGCGATGGTTGCAAAGCAGGTCACCACATGTCCTTGCCAGATTTCATGACCTTTTTTGGGGAAGTTGTTAAGTGAATGTGGCAGTTGTTCAGCACACATGGTGCGCATAAAGGGAACATTAAGCAAACCACTAGGGGGCAGTTTTTGCTAAAAATCGGAAGTAGATGTCCATGGCAAAAACATAATAAATTGCAGTCATCTTGCAATGGGGTGCTGCAGATGGCATAAATGTGGGCCAGTTACCAAGTGCCCAAAATGTGGTCACATGATCACGGGGATTGGTGAACATTAGAACTTTGAATCTGGATCACAAGTCCCTTTTTCTGGGTCCATCATAACTTTGAACAGTCGCTAATAGTCATAAGTCAAGAACTACCTTTATCCCAGATGCTAAAAAAAGACCATTGTATAACTCCTAGATTAGTTACTTCTTTTGAATACAAATATAGATCCCTCTCCTAAGTTTTTTCTTTCAACTTTAAATACTAAATGCAAATTAAGTTGTGCTACCATGGGCTGTTTTTCTCTGATGTTTGAGAGAAGTGGATGGCTGAAGATATTCTTCAAAGTTTCATTCGTCTTCCAAGTCCTCTGATAACTACCAGAATCAAGTAATACTATGTTAAGAAATGTCCACCGAAATGTTTTTACAGGTTTGTTTGCTTGTTTTTGAAATAAAACATAAGTCAAGTTGTTAGGACAGGAAAGTGATCGAGAATAGAAGTGGGTGGGAGAAAATTGCAAAAGAAATCAGGAGGGGCTTCACACTTCTACTGCAAATTTTGGTCTGAGACTCTGCCCAGAGGAATTTTAAGGGCAAATACTTTGCACATGTTCAGAGGTGATTTTATACTTGCATTTTAGGATGTGCACCCAGTACTAAAATTTTATTTATAATCTGAGGCCTGATGTGTTTGGCGTGAATTCACAAAGGCAAGAAATTAAAGCAGGGAGATGGCTTGTTTATAATTAGAAAGGGAAGGGGAAAGGGAAGGTTCTGAAATGGAATTTTTGTGTATGTAAAGAGTTCTTGAAAGGAATGTAAGGAATGGGTTGTTTTGTAGAATGGAACAAAATGGATGGCTTTTTTCTGGCAACACACATGAAGATTAATACTTCTTTTCTAGGCCCAGTGGTTCTGAATTTTAAGTTGCAGGCCTGGTTTTTCCTATTCTCTTTTTAAAAATCCAGTCTTCCAAATATATAAAATCAGATGTACATATAACCTTATATCATTGCTAAATTTTCTAAATTTATGTGATTATAAATAGCATATTACACTTCAGTGTCTAGATCGGGGGTCGGCAACCTTAAACACTCAAAGAGCCACAAAGGTCCTAACCGGAAGCCAGAAGTTCAATTCTGGAGCCGACCGGAAGTCCGGTTCCCTCACCATAGTGTCACCTCCTAGCATGGCGTCCTTTTTCCTCTGATGACCGGAATGAAAGAGCCACATGCGGCTCCAGAGCCATGGGTTGCTGATCCTTGGTCTAGATCTTTCATTTGTTTCATTCTTCATCAAACAGTAATTGACAAACAGGTCATTTATTTATTGAAATGTAATGCAGCTCATAGTGACCCACATAATCTAGGCCAGGGGTGTCTAACTGGCAGCCCACAGACCGATGTATCACGTGCAGGCCACACTCACCCCACCTTTGTGAAGGGAAAAGCCATTGCAAAATGTCACGTGACGGCAACTTGACACTGCAAGTTTGACACCCGTGATCTAGGCTTAAATGTTAAACTATGTAATTAGGAGTCCTTGATGCTCCCTGAGCTTGGTTGTTTTCTTGCAGACGTTTTATTACCCAACTAGGTAACAACAGAAGTTCTTGCTGAGTGTGTACTGCTGTTTATTTGACATTATCCTTTTCACAAAGGTATTTTTGTATCTTTATTATAGCAAAGCATACCATAGCACATCTTGTACCTTCAGTGTTTTATATGCCACCTCTGACATCACATTTGGGAAAAACTGAACTGAAGGAGGGCCAGTCTCCCATCAGAAAGATACTCCACTTAGGTCCTTATTTTAACAGCCATGCTAGAGGCAAAAGTAGCATATCCATCTCTGACCATTTTCTGGTACAAATACTATGGGTAGAGTCCCTTTCTTGTTTTTGTTGTTCCAAAGCAAACAAAGCACATAGTGGTGATAAGTGCTAGTCTGTGCCTTGGCAGTGCAGCCGGGGAACAGTTTTTGATATTCTTCCCAATTTTGAAGCTGGGAAAAGAGAGGAGATCACCTTGCCATTTGCTGGATGATCTGTATTCATCTCTGAAGCTTCAGACTTCATTACTTCTAATAGTAGAGCTTATTAATTTTGCCAGCAGTAGCATTGCTTTGGCAGAAGTGGAGAGTGGAATTTTTTCCTCCAAGTTTGGCTCCTTTTATTTTTGATTTAATTTCTTTGGTGTTATGTATTCACTAAGTATGTATTTATGTGCACATGAATTAGTTTAAATCTGTTTAGTTGAGGGCATAATATTCTTCTGAAACATACTTTAGAAAGTTCTGCCATATATTTTTGTAGGAAAAATGCCCTTGGTCTTGCTTCATTGGGTTTTAAGTACTTTTATGATCTTCTGCTTGATCTCTTATTACTTTTACATTATGTATGTGCGTGGGGAGAGGGGAAGATACAGTTTGTTAGAAGAAAAACCTCTACACGAAGCACCTTTTCATTATCATCTACTTTTTCAGGTTATAGATTTTCTGCCATGGGTTCACTGACTTCTTTGCTGGGTCAGTAATTCCAAAGGTATAATGTGAGCCAATAAATGATGTAAATGCCATGTAGTGCTTGAGTATACTTGACTTGCTTATCCCTTGCCTAATGTTCTTTTATTTGGAGTGATCTACATGCATGGCTTCAGATTGTATTTCAGATAATACATTGGCCTTGCAATCACCCAGTAGACTTACTAGAGGGAGTTCACTCACTCTTGCATAGAAATGTCACTGTTTTCAACTGGGAAACTTTGGAAGGCATGTAGGTACTACTATAATGTCTGTTTTATCCTAATGTGTGGTTCTCCTTTGTGTTTTTTCTTTTCTATCTCCAAATTTATGTTTGCTTGCAAGCATGTAAGGCAGGACTGTCAAACTCGCGCCCTGCAGGCCAGATGCTTCACGTGCTGGCCACACCACGCCCAGTTTAGCGAAGGGGAAAAAAGTCCCAATACGTCACATGAGATCACCATGACGACATGAGTTTGACACCCCTGATGTAGAGTAATCAAGCAGAGAGAAACTAGGCCGTTTTTGTTTTAATTCCTCTTACCCAGTAGCACAGCCAGAGGACTCAAGCTTACAGTTAACCTAAGCAAGGAGTGAAAGAATAATGAAAATAATCCCTTTTCCCTGCAAGCTATTGCTGAGTGATTGAAAGCAGTATCATGACACTCTTCACCTGGCTAATGAAAGCAGAGGAACACACTCTTTGCAGCCATGTAGCCATTCCTTCCTCCTTCTCTTAGATCTGACTGTTATCATGCCTTATTAGCTATTACCTTGCAGCCAAAGTTGATGTTACACTAAGAGCAAGTTCTCATCAAGAGAATATGAAAATGTTGCCTAAATTAATGGTACTGAATAACGATGAAGGTGTAAAAACCAGTTCAACCAAAGGTCAAATCCATTCTCAACTATGGAAACACTTAGGACTAGGCACACATTCTCTCAGCCCAAGTTTACAAGGACGAGTCACTTTCTCGTGAGATGGACAAGTTGTAGTTTTGCAAAATTGGAAGATCCTCATTGAAATCTTATTTTGAGAAGATTTTTTAGATAGTTTCTATTTTTTTCTGTTTGAGTTGGGGTTATTGTTTTTACTTCAAAAGAACTATATGTTCCTAATAAATCTTGAGTCTTTGCTGGTTCTTATGGCTGGTGTATATAAGTCCAAAGCTGAATCTTATTCTCCATGGCTTTTCCTGCCAAGGATTCGATTTCTGTTAAAATATACAGGATTTTAATGTATATTTTAAGAAGAAAAATCTGAAACTCAAAAGGATGGTTAATAACTTGGATGTTTTCATGCTTATATGTACCTCAGTTTCTGATGTCTAAGGAATTCTTTGCATCATCAGCTCTAATCCAATTAAGAAAGGGGGAAAAATACACCATTGATCTTTCATTATGAAATAGATTTTTGCCTATTTCCTTTCATATCAGCCACTGAAAACTGTGTAATTTAGCAATATTCCCATACATTTTTTCAGCATGGTGTTTCAACATGAGGACTGTGCAGCTATTTGCCATTCTTCAACTCCCTGAAGAGCTTTGCATTTGGTAAAATTAAGGAAACAGGTTGTCACACAGCTTCATGAACATTGAGCAATGGGCCCTCCTACGTTTGTTTAAATAGGAAACACTTATAGATGTAATTATGAGTGCACAAGAACTGTTACTATTTGTCAATGGCAGAGCAAGTTACTAAGAAATAGAACAAGATCTTATGTATTAGATGAAAAAAAAAGGCTTCAGATGGCTCCGTAAAGGTAGATAATAATTATTGAGTCTGTAAAATTTGAACATTGGTGTCTGAAATGTTTAGCAAGTCATTTTAAAGTGTTGTCTTGCGATAGGCCTCCATCTGCTTCAGTGTATAAAATGGTGTGGGGCAAAACCGGTAAGAGATAAGTTATATTACTTCTGCATATGAACATGCACTCTCTCACACACATATGATTATTTGGAAAGATGTATAACTAAAGGAAACTGTAAATAGATTAAATCTCTAATTGGTTAGGGCGTGGGAAGTGTGGATAAAAGCATAAAGGAAAGAAAGTCTTTGAAATTTTTGGATTAAGAAGGAGATGACTTAATAGACATTTAATTCCCATTCTGATGTTGAAGAAGTCACAAATTACAATTTTCTAGACATGTGCTGAGTAGAATATCTCTGGTTTATTAAGTTTGAGACATATTCTTTGTTAGGTTGCATTGTTTTCTCTCTGAAAGAGTGATGCAAGCCATAGATAAAGCTTTTGTTTTGCAGCTGGCCTGGTTGTTGCCTTGTGACTCCCTTCAAGGATTACTAAAAAAAACAACAACAGACTGTTTTATAGAATTGAAAATGGCAACAAAGCCCTTTATTGAGCGATCTTGCCAATATCAGAAGAGTGTATCCATAGGAAGAATGGTATACGATCGGCACAGTACCGTTCAGCTCACTGAATTCCTGAAAGGTCATCAGGGGCCATGTGGCACCATAATATCATCAAATTCATGACATACCCTAGTACAACTGTTGAATGGCATCCAGTCATTGCTATTGTAACATTGCTTCAGGCTCTGTTGATTGCTTTAAGAAATAAAAGGAAGCTTGGGCTTATTTCCTGATAATGTAAAATTTCTGAGGCGGGCGGTCTTTGTTCAGCAAGGAATTCTATCAACAGGGAGGGGGGGAATCTCAGTTTGATAGGTAGAAGTTGTTGGTTACTATAACAACAGTAGCATATCTATTTGGGTGCTCACATGTTCCTTGTTCCAGTTTCTAAATATAATCTTAATCTCACATGGTATATCTGGTGCCATGGAAACCAAATGTTCTATAAAGTTGCAAGAAACAACTAAAATTTCAGCTACATGAAAACTAAGGGGTGCTGAGGAATGATGTTTACCACAGTGATAAAAATTATTCTTCACTTCCCATGTGAGACCCCAAAATATTGGTTGTTTGGGGGAGTGAGAGAGAGAGAGAGAGAGATTTCTTGGGTCATGACTTTTCTTGGATTGTTTTTTATTGGATTTGGTCAACAAAGTTGTCCATGTATTGTTTGTTATGTGTTGTATTACAATATGAGACAGATGCCACACTATATCACAGACATCCTCTAAGTATTGATCATTTCTGTTATCTGAATAATAAGCTGCATTATATTGAATCAGACTATTGGCTTCCATAGGCCAGGATTCACAATATTTGACTGGTTTTTATTTTTCATTCTTGTCCCAGTAGTAGTTTTCTACTTGAAGGTGCAGAAGGTTGAACTTTCTGGAAAGCATAGATGGTCTAATCTTGGTCAGCTCATTTTCAGTACCTGAAATTTTGAGATGGAAAGGATTTAGGTCAGCTTGTCCCAGTTTGACTTGCATAATATTTTCAGCATCACTGAAATAACAGCCAGAAATTATCAGCATTACACACTGTGCTACAAACAAGGAATTGAAAAAGTTTTTTTTTCATGCCAGAGTTCTTTGGAAGACAGTAATTGCTGTACTTATGTAATAAAATATATTAATATGTTTTATGCAGCCAATAAGCACCAACCACTTAGCTCAGTCCTAAAGTGTATTTAATCCAATCATCTATTCCTAGATCCCTATGGGAAGCCCACAACACATGAGTATAATAGCATCTCCTTGTCCATAATCCCTAGTAAGTGGTATTTCGAGATATTCTGACACTGAATGTGAACATAATTTATTTTCACTGTGCCTGGTTTTCTAATCCCCCTTTAAAGCTGGTAGTCACTGCATTTACAATGAAGAGTCACAGTTTAGACTAGACAAACCATGCCCCAATGGTTCATGGTTTCACAGATATTCCTTTACCTAAACAGAGAAACAGAATGACCACAGGTGAACAAAAAAAGCAGTGGTAGCAGGAGCGACTTCCACCTTCCTGTCATTTTTCTCTATTGAAGGACCTAAGGAATAACAATTCCTTGTTTTATTGAATTGAAAGATAGATTCAAGTTAGATAGATACAATGGACATGAAGTCTACACACGCACACACACAAAACGTTAAAATGCCAAATTTTAGAGATATAAAAAAACCAGACCAAGATAAATCACTTCAGAATTTTTTCCACCTCTAATATAACCTATAAGCTGTATGATTCAATTAAAAAAACCTTACATCCATAAGATGATACCTATTTAGTTAAAAAGCATTTTGTTCATTATATGTAGAAGCAACATGAATTGGCATTTAGTGGATACTCAGAAGAGAACAGCATACAAATGATTCCAGTGTTTCAAAATATTTATTGTATTCATAATTAAATGTTTAAGTAAAAAGGTAAATGGTAAAGAAGTCCCTGTGGATTTTACTCTGCTAGTCATTGCCGACTATAGGGGGCAGTGCTTATCTCTGTTTCAAGGCCATTGAGCCAGTGCTGTCCAAATATGCATTTCCACAGTCATGTGATGAGCAAGACATCACAGAGCAATGTTACCTTCCTGCTGAAGTAGTACCTATTTATCTACTTGCATTTGCATGCTTTCAAACTGCTAGTTTGTCAGGAGCTGGGGCGAGGATGGGAGCCCACCCTGTCGCGTGGAACTCAGGTCATGAACCTGGGCTGCTGGCTTTCCAGCCGACTAGCCTAGCACCTTAACCACTTAGCCACCATGCCGCCCCTAAATGTTCAACTATCGTATGTAAATTATTATAGTATGTAAATTATTAAAAGTTTAAGTGCTATGGCTATTAAAAAGCATTGCTTTGTGATAGCAATATTTCATACTTCTAGAGTATTGTATTGCCTACATATCTCTTTATATCTAGAGTTATTTGGAAAATTGGGCTTGGATACTCTTAGGATTAGCCAGCTCATAGTGCAAAATATATTCCCTTTATAAATACACAGATGTTTCCTCTTTAGGATCCCTGTGTTCTATGAGGGGTTTCCTGTAAATGAGAAGTATTTTTTTCTGTTGAGCAAGTGTTGAACTTTCACTGTGAAGGGTATCCTTTTGAAGATGAATCAGGAAATCATGTGAAGCCATTTCCGTGGCAGATTCATCTGAGGAATCAGCATGTGCAGCACTAGTCATTGTTAATGACTAATTCATTTTATAGAACAAAATTTTATAAAATGTATCAATCTGCTACTGACCAAGCAGAATACTAATGGGTATATGCGATAAAATTATTAAATTAAAATATGGCACAACCAATGAGAGTATAGACTTCATGGAGTTTTTTTGTTCTTGTTTTTAATGTGGATGAATAAAAATAAAAGGGAGAATATAAAAAACACCTGAATATAAAAAAGCACCAAAAGCATCCTTTTTGGACAGGATGTTTCAAATAGTTGGTGGAATGACCACTGATAAGGCCATAATGCCTTATCATTATTTAATCAGTAGATAATGCCACTATTCCCAGATTAATGGTTTACACTAGGTACGGATGTATAAAATACCTTTGGAGGCTTTTTAATAACTCTCTCTCTCTCTCTCTCTTTCTGTTTCTCTCCCTCCCTCCCCCTCTCCCTCTCCCTGTCCTTTTTTGTCATAGAAAGTTACATTACTTTTGATTTTGAGCTGCCAGACACGAATAGCATTTAATTAAATTGATGCTAAAGTATTCTCTCTATGGGGAAACACATCAAATGGGATCTTATGTTACATTTGAAATTTCAATTTAAAAGATTAGTTGATGTTTGGTTGATTTATTTGATTCATAAGGTCTTTGAATTGTTTCTCCTTTCTAAATTCTTGTTCCTGATTTCAAAATGACCATGTAAAAGTCTTTTTAAAAAGCAAAGCAAAACAAATCTCAGTTGGAAAATACACTATCAATCTGATCAAGCTGGCAGAGAGATAAATATTTTCAAGGGGTTTAAAACAAGTTTACATTTGTCAGGAAAAGAAAATAGCAGTTTCTGGCACAGTTAACACTAAATTTTTAAAATGTGGAAACTATAACCAACATAAGATGATGTACATCTTGTGTATATATTGATGCAATATACACAATACCTGAAGTTATGGAAGTGTTGAGTGTTAGGTTGGTAGCATCCTTGAGAGCTTTGTCTTCAGCTCTTTTGTATCTTAAGAACAGTCCTGTCAATTAAAAGGTTGCCAATATCCTGCTGATAGTACAGTTTATTAACAGTTCAGACTTTCAGCATTTTCCACAAAAATTAGTGCTGTGCCAAAAGATCTATTTTTTCAGGGAGTGTGGAATTCAAGCTTGTGCTGCAATATATCCTTACATTCTGTCACATCACTTTAATTCAAGGCCATTGTCTAAGCAGGACTATGCCTATACAATGTTATGACACTGGTTATATATTGTCATTAAAAAGCCAATTCACGATGAAGACAGAAAGCAGGGTGTTCTCTTTCTCTTGTATAAAAAGGCAATGCTGCAAACATTTTTGTTCACCTTTCCTCTTTTGGAAAATAGTGGAGGTAAGGGCCCACTTCAGGGCCGCATAAACAAACATAATTCATCCTCTATTTGCTAGGTCTTGCATTCTTACAGTGCCCACTGAATCATGTGATGAGGTTTAATTTTGCAACACTGTTTGGAAGTTGGGTTATTCTGAGTACAAAGACTTGGCTTTATATGAAGTCAGGGGAAAAGATTGTAGGGAGACAGACAGGCTATACAAAAGGCCAAGGAAGCTGGGACTGGACCAAGGAAAGCTGGACAAAGCCTGTCTGTATATAGGGAGCACTAGGTCAGTGATACAGACCCTTGCTTTGTGCTCTCCATCACCTACACAGACATTTGAAAATTGGCAAGACTTCCACTAGCTTTCCCATCTGGAAACCCTCTAGAATGCACCCTTTTGATTTCCAAAGAACAGAGTGAAGTGCTGAAATGTGTTGACACATAAAAAGAGATCCCTTTAAGTAGTTGCTCTTCCTCTGAGTTTTCACATAAGGCATTGGCTGTTTAATTGTGCCTGGACAGCAGAACAGGCAGTGGGTAATTTCCGTCCTCATCTTGCAAACAGAAGGGAAGAAGGTTTCAGTCAGTTCTGCCTGGATCATAGATTCTACAAGAGGCTTGGCAAAAGCTCCCATTGGTAAGATGGCATTCTGTTGGGGTAAATTTGATACATTGAGAAATGCTTTATTTGATATGTCTATAGAAGATGATTCAGCTTGAAATTTAGTCATCAAACCTATACGTTTGAACACAGTTTTTATCTGAAGTTTTTTTTTTTTTGACTCTGCATGGATTTGGGAATTGCAGAAGACCTTGATCAAATTCTGAGAGTCACCACTGTAAAATATTTAGTGGTTCTGGTTAAAACAGACCACACTGTATGAAGGGTCAGGATGTATCTAATTTTATTACTTGTTAGAAAAAGCACCTTTAAAGGAGTATCTTTAATGAGGGCCTAGTGCAGTGTCCATTAAACAGTTATAAAGAGCTGTCTAAGCATTGCTGAAAGAACTAGACATAGGCTTTGTAAAACAAGCTAAAGATCTTGCTAAATAATGACGATGAAAAAAATGTTGGGATTGTGTGGGAGAGTGAATTCTTTGTGTTTGGGAACATATAACAAATTGGGGCAAATTTGTGGGTTGGCAGGAAGCTGCCGAGTATGATTAAAGCAAAATATGTCCTTGGACTCCTAGAGCGAAATCCTGACGGTTGAGATTGATGGTGGGAGGGCAATATTCTGTATCTTTTTTAAACAGATTGTGTCAGAAGAAGTTAACTGACTTTTAAAATATGCAATAGCGGCATTGTTCATGCAAAACACCCATATCATATCTGTGCGCTCCCTAACCCCCTCCCACCCCAGAATTCTACTAATATGCAAAGAACAGAGAAGGCACTGTTAGACCTCCACACAGAAAACTGCAGAAAACATGACTGTTACAAACAACAGAAGAATCTCATTTTCTGTTCTACATAGTAGATTTACAATCCATTTCTTTATGAAGTGTATGCACTGTGTGCAGGAATAGGCATTATCAGACTGCATTTACAATAGTTAGTTCATCTTCTGGGACTCGCTGTGAGGATCTCAGCGTTTATATATCCAATTGTTATAAACAATAGTTTTGGCACACATTGTTCTCTCATTTTATTCTAAACGCTATTACTTAATGGACAAATTCCTCGCTGCCTCTTTGATGCACAGTTCAAGGGCTATTTTGAGGGAGAGGTGACAAGGGAGTTCTCTTGATATTCAACTCTTAGGCAGGCATCCTGTATATTTTTTATAGAGATTTGTGCTCATGACCTAATCAGGCTATCTCCAAGAACTATTGGAGAAGCTCTCTGTGAGAGTTACTCTGTGAGGGAGATGGATGGCTTTCAAATGTGATAAACAAACAAACAACTTAGCAGTTGTATGTGAACATTCCACAGTAGAATTGTAATCAATTCCTGTAGAATGTGCTATTCCCAGTTTTTGCCTCTAATTGAAAGGTTCTTTCTGGATGCTTATTAAATGAAAGCACTGATGTATGTAAGTGAGATAAATGAATCATTATGTCCTCCAAAGTTGTTTTTACATTCAGGATAAGAAGTCTCAATGTTTTAATCTTGGAACAGTTTTCAGAGGTAATTTAAATACACACGTACATTTCCAATGCTTCATCAATACTGCTGGATGACCTCAGCCAGGATCTACATGGTGAATAGTAAATAAATCTTGTAGATAAGAGTAATTCCCAGGCTCATTTGAGTCCAGAAACATCTTGGCTACGTTTTTAGGATCGACTGATAATATTCATCGAAGAAGTAGTTTTTAAAGAGAAACCATATAAACAACAGCCCTATATTTTTTTCTCCTATAGTTGTAATTTTTTAAAAATAGTATATGACATGCTGTTGTCACATTGATCATTATTCTTCTCTTCATCTTGTGAGATGATATCTTCTTGTACGCTTGAATAGAAGAAAAAGACTTGCAGTAACAGTCTGTTTTTGTCAACAGCTGAGCATCTTCTAAAAGTCATAGACTCTGTTCAACAGTACATGTGTTGTGTATTTGCCTGGATTCTGCTTGAAACAGAAACCTTCCACAAGTTTTTTTTTAAGTTCTACACTGCTGTTTCTATAGCCCTCCTTGGAATACCAATTATTTTCTTCAAGCTGGCTGATGTATGGTTTAATTTCTTGGCAAAAAATAGCACCCCCACATGATGCTGTTATGGAAAGCAACATATGCACAGATTGGATAAGTGTAGTCATGAGTCTTTCTGCAGAAAACTAAATTGTTCACTTTTTGCATGGACAGATGTACACAGATGGGTGCTAAGAGAGGGTGAAAAATTGCAATTACTGAATAAGTAGACAGATTTATTTTCGTGATTCTAACTGGACAGTGCTGTAGCTTTTTTAGACTTGATTTTACAGTTATAGATTGTCATGCAGCTGTGACTGCTTGCAAATACACTGCTGGGATTCTAGAATATGGATGGAATGATGACCTTATCCCAAGAGGTTCCAAACTCAGCATTATTGTTGTTCGTTTTACTCCCAGTGGCCAATCATATTTTCTGTTGACAGAAAATGGAAAAGGACTTAAGTGTACTCTATTAAGTGTCCTGTACTATCCCACCTGCATGGTTTCAGGAAAGAAAGCCTAATTCATCCAGTTGTCCATAAATCCCAGAGATTTAATTAAGGACTTTGGAGAATGGGGGGTAGGCTCTTCTTATCAACTCAGAGAGTTTGCTTAATGTCAAATTGTTATAGTACCATAATCCTGAATATTCCTCTGCAATCTTCATCCCCTCTAGTGTATATTTATTTGTTTTATATCTTTGGTTCTTTATATAATTCATGGTGGCATGCATAATGCTCCCTCCTCACAACAATAACCCTGTGAGGAGGGTTATGCTGAGGGAGACAGAGAACAGGTGGTCCAAAGTCATCCAGATTGTTTCTGAAGGGGACTGGAATTCTTGGTCTCTAATTTCTAGTTCAGCATTTTAACCACTAAACTAAACTGGCTCTCATCTTAAGGAACATTTTTATGTGAATATTTATTACAGACATTTTAATACAAGAGTTCTGTCACAGTAGCTCATCATTTAAAAATTAATAGTACAATAACAACCAAAACAGTAACTATAGCCATAAATCTTTATAATAATCTTTGAAAGCTGAGAAGCAGTATAAAATATAGTGAAGCATTAGCCTAAAATTAGTCAGATAATATTTCAAAATAGATCAAGAACAATAATTAAGCCAAAAATAAGTCTTTAGAGAAGCATCTTTACGCATTAATAATAGTAACAACAGCAGCAGCAACAATGCTAAGTACATTTCTCGAGGGAGAAGTCTATACATGAAAAGCTTCTCCTTGTATAATGTGTGTATAAACTCTACAGACAAGTTTCTAAACAGTTCCTGAAGGTACAAGTATTCCATCAAGTAACTCAGTGCCAAATTGCTACAGAAGTTCAAACTAGTTGAAAATATGTAGAAAACAAGAGGAAGCTAGAGCACTCACATAACTTTGGCATGACATCTTCCAAAAACCTTGCTTACAACATAAAGTCTCTCACCCAATGACTGGTAACTATCTGAATGAACTGAATAATCAAAAACTCTTGCTTTTGGTTTAATACCTAATCAAATGTCCATAAGTTCAGAGTTTCTCTGTAAAAATGGCACTGAGGTAGGATCACAATTTCATTTTTTATATATATACTCTCTTACCCGTGTGCTCACCCTCTACCCATGCATTTCTTTTTCCTTTAGTTTGGAAGGAAAAATACTGACCAATAGCCAATATTTCCTTTCTGTTCTATTTGGCTAGGGAAAGAGAAAACAAATCCTGTCTTCCAAAGCAATATTGTGTGCATGGAAGAGTGTCCAGCAGAGTTTGTTACGAAATTTCCACACAAGTCTTCTGTGACAGGTTTCAAGCTACCCTGGACCTGTATATTCCCACAATACCAGCAATGTTGGAATGTGGCTGACTTGATTTACAGCATTTTTGACTTAGCCTTGTATAGTTGAACCACCATGAAATTGGGTGGGGTTGTTTCTTTGAGGTAGAGTGGCTTCCTTTGAAAGGAACTTTTTAAATGAAGGAATTCTTTCTCACCCTTCTTTCCAGCTCCCAAGTTTTGGGTCCTTAAAGGAAAATGGTAGCTTGAGAGCTCTGCAACTCCCCTTCAGTAAAATAAGCAGATAATTATTTTGTCAAATTCTCCTTGTTTTCATTACTTCTTGCCTGCCTGCTCTTTCCATGAAGTCTGATCACCTTCAAAATGTTTCTGAGGTTTAGATAAATTAAAATAGTAATAATGTTGAAGTGACCTTAGCACAGAATGTAAGGTATGTATCCAGTGTATCCTGGGGGAGCAATTGCTAGTCAATGTACTGTATGCAATGCTGAACCTGATGGACCAAATATTTTACTTGTAAAGTTTCTTATGTGCTAGAGGTAGTTAGAAGAGGCAGTCATTTAGCTTACTAAGTAAGACCAATCCATAGATGTAAAATGAAAACAGAAGCTATATAGAAACAGTTCATTTAATAATGAACTTTATTAAAATCTACATTTTAATCTCTCTTTTTCTCTATCCTCACTGGTGGAAAGTCTTGAAATTCTTCATTGTGGCTCATTCTTCAAGAGCATCCCATATACCTGTTCTACCTACTTCAGTTCTGCCAATTTGTTTATGAAAGGAGCACAAACCTATAGCATTAGCACACTCCAGTTGAAATAAAGAAACCAGATCATTGTCAGGATTCAGATTCCAAAGGTGGGTTCTGCTTATGGAAAGAAGAGATCCTACTTCCACCAGGGAAGCCCTAAGACAGTGGAATATACCCATGGTCGCAGTGACCTAGTGGAATCTTTCATGAATGCCTGACTTATATGGAGTCCTGAGCACCTGGTAGTGAACAGCAGTATTGTGCATAAGAGCAGAACTGAGTCATGTGCAGCACATACCATTCTAATGAGTAATACTGTTAGGCTACTGTGATAATGAGACTTAAGGGCCTTAGTATTATGCCTTTCTTTTCCTGCAGCCCACTCTTGGATCTGGGGTAGTACTGTAGCTGGTCAGAGAAGAGCTGGCCCCAAGTCTCCCAGCTGTAATGGACACAGCCAAAAGCTATTAATGCACAGCTGCTTGTAATCAACTTGGAGCAATGCCCAGCCATGTTTCTGCTTTGCAACTTGTTGTTTCTTCCACTGCAGTTGCATAGGGACGTTGTAAGATGATAAGCTGGAAGTCTAATTGGTTTGTTTTCACCACCCCATTCCAAGCAGTCTGGTAAGAGAATCCATAAGGCTGTTTTCTTTCACATGGCACTTTGTCCCCTTGTTACCGGCTGCGGTATGCAGTTATATTGTATAATTGCAATAATGGGACTGATTGTGGATCTGAAAAAAAAAAGCTGTTGGTTCCACTTGTATATATTGGATCTCCTAATTGCATTTCTTCTTTTGTCACTCAGATGATTATTTTCACAGTGCCTCGGTACTGGGACTATATGTGGTATTAGCTTCAGTAGAAGTCTGCTTCTGCCATGAGAACTGTCCTTGCTATCTTCTCTAATGCAGTGTCCTGTGCGCCTTTCTGACCTGGATGAACCCACTGTTCCCACCTCTGCCTGCAGAGCAGATTTGGTTGTTCAGGAAGCTGCAGCAAGATATGTAATTGACATATCAGCTATATCAGTTCTTCTGTTGACTGAATATAATTGGGTATAATCTTATAGGTTCAAATGCTTTGCTACTCCCACAGATTCCCTTGCTTCTGATGCAACCGGCTTCACATCCTACTTCTTCCATCACTTCCTGCCTCTTCCTTTCTCAGATCTGCCATCTATATTTCAATGTTTGTATTTTTCAATGACCACAGCAGACGTCTCTGTTGGACAATATATGACAAATTATGTCTTGAGAATGCAGCAATATGCAATGAGGAGCTTCAGTATTTTCCTGATCCTAAAGTGTTAGGTGGATAGAAGCAAAGTGACAGTCTTGAACTTCACTTGCTTTAAATTGTGAATCTGCAAGATGGTACTTGTTGTTTTAGGAATGCTTAAACAATGGTTTTGGTTGATTTGGAAAGACATGAGCCAGCTTCGTTGTATCTAACCTAATAAACTGTTTAGGATGAATGTTGCCAGCAAAATATTTATATTATTGTGAGTCCTTGAATTCTGCAGAATGGTTTTATAGGGGCAGCATTTGGTTGCTAAAAATCATCCATGTGGTGGATGTTGCCAGCATTGTTGATGCATAAGAATAGTATAAACATAGACAGTGTATGAATTTGCCTTTCAGGCAGGGCATGAAGTATGTTTCTTTCCCATCCAAACATAGCAATAATATTGTTGAATTGCTACAGTACAGGTTCCACAACATTCCATTATCTTCCCTGTTCCCTTGGAATGTTTCTTTTATGAAAGGCCTGAATAGATTTCCCAAGCTACAGATGGTAAGATAATTGGGATGTTTGAAATCTAAAAGGTATTGAGTGTTGAAACTGCTACATTCTGTCCCAGGAAATTTTAAGGGTGCGTTTGAATTTCATTCTATAACCGCTTCTTATAAACTCTTTTGAAGATCCTCTGAAAAATCTTGCTTTTTCTGCCATTCTTTCAGCAGAAACCTAGGAAGGTCATTCCTCAAGTTGGAGAAGATTCTCAAAATGGTCCTCTTCCACCTGGCTGGCAAAGTTATATGTCTCCTCAGGGGCGAAGATATTATGTGAACACCTTCACCAATGGTAAGCTTCATTTACACGCTAGTTTTATTTGTTTAGAAAACCCTCCTCCTTTCCTCTAACATTGAAGGTAGAGAAAACAAACAGTATGAACAGTAGCCAAACACTTTCTTGTACAATCCATAAAATAAGTGTGCTCCTTGGCTGGTCATTGTAGACAACCTGATTATCTGTGTTTCTCTAGATTTCCAATCTCTTCTCATACTATTCCAGAATAAAATCATTTATCTCAACTCTCATTTTTTTTTGCCAAAGAAAGTGATATCCTCTGTTCTCTTACCAGACATTCTCTGTACAATTTTGGGACAGAATGTTTTGAAAATGTTCTATTTTCCATCTTGATTTGTACTAAACGTCTCTTGGACAATGCCATTCTAGCAGTCAGTTTACTAGTTTCCAGAAGTAAACCAGAAATTGTTTGATATGTCCTTGGGTACCTGACTAGGAAACAAGCCTGCTTCTTGCCAAAAGTCTAGGTATGGGACATTCTGAGCCTCTTCTGATTCAGAGGATTTACTTCTGGAAATGTTTAAAAACTGCCTGCCAGAGTGGTACATACCAGAAGAAATTCAGTACTGTCTGCAGTTCTACAAAATATTCCATTTTCAAACTGGTGAATTTTGTATGTCTTACTTTGTTTCCTCCAAAAATTAAAGTGTTTTTACTGGGATTAGATATTGAATGTAGACTGTAAGAACGAAGGACCAAAGCAACTATACTGAAAGCCATTTTGAACAGAGCTTACCTCAGTGGAGCAGCCTACCCCAAAGGGGCTCATATTTTGAATTTATCCTCCCTTTTTAAATTTCTCACTCATCCTTGGAAGCCCAAATATCTTAATTGGACAGTAAATGATAATTAAATTTATGCACTCGTAGTTATTAACATTTTTAACAAGTTAATTCAACAAGAAAATGAATTATATTTGGATGAGTTCTTAACCTATTACCACAATTGGCACCAGAATTTCTGCTGCTAAGTAAGGTGGTTGTTAAGGGAATGTCCCCATTTTACAACCATTCTTGCAAATCACTGCAGTTGTTAAGTGAATCCTGCTTCCCCCATTAACTTAGTTTGTTGGGAAGGTCTCAGATGGTAATCAGATGGACCCCCCCCCCCCCAAGAATGCTGCAACTGTCATAAATGTATGCCAGTTGCCAAGTGCCTGAATTTTCATCACATGACTGTGAGGATGCTGCGAGGATAAGCTGTCAGTCACTTTTATCAGTTCAGCTCTAACTTTGAACAATCACTAAATGAACGGTTATAAGTTGATGACTACCTGCATTCTGCATCATATCATGTGACATCTAGCCAATTTTGGTTGAAAAGCTAAGTCTGACCAGATCCCTTTAGAACTTAAATGCAAGGTTGTGAAGAGGTCCAAGACTGAGAAATCAAAAAAGAATTCCAGAAGAAGGCAGTGGCAAGCAACTTCCATGTAGTTTCTAACTGGCTATCTCCATACAGCCATTGGGAGTTAAATTCAATTCAAGGAAAACTTTATTTGTTTTGTATCTTGCAATTGAATGTTCACATTTTCTGGGTTGCTATGTATGTAAATATGCAAGCAGTTATGAAATTATGAAAATATTCAGCATAAATCAAGCTTAGCTATATCTGCTGCACCTAAAACAGCCGTAATATGTGACATTTTACTGATTTCCTGTTTAGAGTCAGACCTGGAAATATTTAGTGCTTAAATTTTATGTATCTTCTTTTCTCAAGTGACCAAATAATTTGTATGTTCTTAAACAAAAAATATAAATCATTTTTGAGAGGATCTCCTGGGGAGAGCAAACTTATAGTTCAGAAGTTCTAAGCAAATGAAAAAGAGCTTGAAATAGCTGGTTAAAAAAGAATTTAGGAATGTTTTCATAGAGTTTTACACTATAATGGACAGAGCCTAAAAACTTCGTAATCCTTTAATTCCTTTCTTTCCTTTCTCCTTGGGTTCACAGTTCATCTATAATCATCTCTCTTAGCTTTTTGCAGACACAGAAGCAGTTTTTGTTTATCCCTGGAAAGTTAAAATATTTCACCACTTCCCCATTAGAAAAAATGGGGAAACAGAAGTTCTGTTTGCTGCAAGGCAGGTAAATTAATGAAGGGATTATCACATCAAAGTGATGGAAGAATTTGCAGGTAGGATCGTGCAAAACATTTCAGTGCAATTTTTATACACGAGGGAGTACATATGAAGCAGTACTTGTGAATCATTAAAGCATATGCTTCTTTTCCTAGATTTCAGCATAGCAAAGTGGTGTGCATGCTTATGGGGAGACTTCTTTCCAAAACAGAAACATAGATTTGGAAAAATATATGGTTGCTATATATAAAGTAGGAAAAAAGAGCTTTGTATGTGCTCCCTCCTGTTTCAAGGGTTTGCACTGTATGTACAGTATACAAGTAGTCATTCATTCAGCAACCATTTGAAATTATGATGGCACTGAATGAAGGGCCTTATGAACTGGACCAAAGTTACAGCTGTTGCATTGCTCCCATGGTTACATGATCACATTTTGGGTGCTTGGCAATCCACCTACCCTTATGATTGACCACAGGGACACTGCCCTCACCTGCCTATCATTCCCACATCCCACATCACTGAATCTTTTGAGCTTACCTCTCACCTGGCTGGGTCCCCTCATAGTCCTTGGACCTGTTTCCTGCTTTGCTGGGTCTCACACACTTGGGCCTCCCCTGCCCTCTCATGCCTTTCCTGTGATAAATATAACACTAATGACAGCACATGGATTTTATATTTTTCAACATCAGAAATATCTCACCGTTTCACAGATTTATAGCTCTCTTGAAAAACCCTGTGATCATACTGCGTCTTACAGTCCAAGAAACACTGCAGAAAAGGAACAACCTCTGCCTATGTTTTCACACTACTATTAATGTGTGGGATAGTTTTGATGTTAAATAAAATGCCAAAGTAGACGGCCAGTTTGGTGTAGTGTTTAAGACATCAGACTAGAAACCATGAGTCCACAAGTTCTAGCCCTCCCCCCCGCCTTAGGTACAAAGCTATCTGGGTGACTTGGTCCAATCACTTTGTCTCAGCCCTATGAAGGAGGCAGTGTCAAACCATTTCTGAAAAATCTTGCCAAGAAAACTGCAGGGACTTGCCCAGGCAGTGTCTGAGAACTGGACACAACTGAACAGAAGAGGAAAAAAAGTGGGAGATATCTATTCTGCAAAATAGACCATGTAACATCTATGAGTCTGATCCTTATTCATCTTCACATTATACGCAGATGTCATAATGCAATGTATTCATTTTTATTTTCCTTCTGTCATTGAAAATGGGTGTGGATTGAACGAATTCTTCTATTTCAACTTGCAATACTATTATTACTACTTCTATTTTTTCCCTCCTCCCTTCTCTTCTTCTTTCCGAGCCATCTAGAAAAAGCTAAGCAGGTCAGAGCTGATTATTACATGAATGAGAGCCCACTAGAAAAACCCAGGACTACAGGCTAGACTAGAAAGAAAAAAAATGAAATAAAACCATGGGAAATCACTTACGTATTATTGCAAAGAAAACTACATCCATGCTGTCAGGAAGTAAAAAATAATATTAAAGAGAAAAAAACAGGAAACAAAATCAAAATATGGAAGTTATTCTAGTTTAATGTCATTCATAACAAAGAAACTTTTCAAACATGGCTTCATAGAAAATACAGTGCACAAGTCAGTAGAATGTATAGTTTGAGGGTAAATTATCATTAGACATTAAAGACTACAAGTTAGAATCGAACCAGGTACTGAAGTTTCCACTTAAAAGGGGAGCGGTTTCAACAGCTGACCTGAAATAAAGTGTGGTATTGAAATCTTTTGTAACTATAGTTGTATTGTTGAAATATCATCTATCCCGTCGAAGAAAGGATATTTGGTAATTACAAGTTCTTTTGCATCAGTGCTGGCAAAAATTTAACATATCCTTTTTTGGGTTTTCCCTCTTTACAAAGTATTTATTTTTATTGTGTACTTTAATCAGATTCTGTTCTGCAAAATTAAGTGTCATACACAAGCAAGATGTTTTTTTAACATGAGAACTCCCTAATCATTTTGTGTGGAAATTCTGCTTTGTGGACTATCTTTAGCTGTACTTAGGAAAGTCTCCAGGATTTCATCTTAGTCTTGCAACAACCAGATTAATCTTGTCTCGAATTTTAGGGAAGCCTGTTATAAATTATTGCTACATAAATATTTAGATGTTCCTTTTCAGAGAAAAGGTATCATATGAAATGTTAGCTTTTATACACCTAACACTTCCTATTCTAAGCAAATATAAACTTCACATCAAAGGTAAAGGAAAAATGCTTTCATTAATTTTGATTAGTTTTTACTTCCTTCTGTAGGGTCCAAATGTGATACTAAATAAAATAAAATAAATATGCGTTTCAATGAGGGTATAGAAAATTAGGTATCTCGTAGTATAACCCATTCTAAACATTAAGCTTGTACAATCATTATTGTATGATTCTGGTTCTCTGTCTCAGAGATGGAAGCAACATTTGTGCATGGAGAGATGGGATATAACCTTCCTAAAATACCTTTCTAGTCATCCAAATCAGTGAAATATTATAATGAAATATAGCAAGGCCGTCATTAATAAGAAACATACTTGCCCTGAGCAGGACCATCACTGGGGATAAAAGTGAAGAGCAAAGATTATACTGTTATCTTGGCAATAAATTCAAAGTATCATTACATTATTTTCGTGTGGAATAATAATGGGATATAGGGATATGAAAAAGAGTTGTTGTGGACCAAAGAAAATTGATGTGTGATAGCTTTTCATTTGTCCACCTAAACAAAGACAATCACTCAGCTTTTGTCTGAGGAGGAGAACATCTGGGCCACATGATTCCATGCATCAGATAGTGGCAGCCAACACAAGACCTTTCTGGATGTAAATACTATCAGGAAAAAGAGCTATCCGAATTTGCAGGATACAAACTGGGTCGGTCACCGCGACCAATGTTTTTGTCTTCCAAGCTTTCATGCTCATGCTGGAGCCCAGCACGAAGACAAAATCTCTTGTCCCATGACTGACCCAGATTGGATCCTGCAACATTATCCTGGGTCACATATATTCGCCTTCATTCATGTCTGAATTTGGTTCAAATAGAAGTAGAGGTTCATCCTTAATGAGAACTATTCATTTAATGATGGTTTGGAATTACAGTGGTACTGAGAAAAATGATCTGTCCTTGAAGTTGCAACTCTTCCACCACTCCACAGCCATGTGATCAAGTTTACAACCAACTGCAGCATTTTGTGGTTACATGATCACAATTTGCTACCCTCTCAGCCACCTTCCAATAAGCAAAGTCATCAGGGTAAGCCTGTTTTGCTTAACAACATGGTAAAAATGGTTGTAAAATTGGATCTGGTCGCTTGATGAGTTCCTTGATTTCCACTTTGATTAATGCTCAAAATACATTTCCCAATTTTTGTCATAAGTTGAAGACTACCAGTAGATAAAGAAAGTGAACAATAGGCTCCTTTCTGTATTCTGTGTTCCTAAAAGGCAGTCACTTTCACAGTGGTGGGTTTGTCTCTTGAAGGAAACCTTAAGAGGATAAAATATTTGACCGCAACATGAGAATATACAGACGGGAGCTTATCTCCTGCTCTCACCCTAAATTCTTGTTAAGATAAGACCATTTTTCAGATTTTTTTGGATTATCAACTCTGATTAGGGACAGCATTTCAGCATTTCAGAAAGTCAATTAACCACGACTTTCTAGTCAGGAACAAAGAAGATGAAAATTGCAAAG
Organism: Oxyrhabdium leporinum; assembly: GCA_032468155.1. Classification (NCBI taxonomy): domain Eukaryota; kingdom Metazoa; phylum Chordata; class Lepidosauria; order Squamata; family Cyclocoridae; genus Oxyrhabdium; species Oxyrhabdium leporinum. The sequence goes on along the minus strand of JANHFL010001117.1, from coordinate 156,928 downwards.
TGAAATATATATATATATATATTTCATCAGATTTTCTGTAGCTTTACTTTGAAAGATGTTTAGAACTTTACAATTAATAAACATCCAATGAGTTTTACCGCAGAAAAAGTCCTGTGACTCTGAGGGGGGGAAAATGTGCTATACACTTTTAAATATATATTTAAAAGTGCTATAATATAATATATATATATTATATTATAGCACTGCATTACAAACAATAGGTTGAATTTGGGCCAACTGATGCTTAAAGTTGGAGCCAATGAAACCAGTGGGACTTTAGTGATGATTAACTTTTCCCATGGACTTAAATCAATACACACTAAGCATGACTTTGTCTGGAGTCAGCCTGGAATGTATTTGCTCTAGGGGGTTATCCCTAGTCGGAGCCTGGCATTCAATATGCTAGACTGGTTAAAAGTTGCATTGACTGGTTGAAACATAAATACAGAGGCTGGGGAAAGGGAAGAAAAGAGAAATTATATATAAATGAGAACTTGCTCTTTTTTTTTTTCTTTAAGGTTTTAAAAGAGAAAAGGGAAGTTGGAACTTTTCTTCTCTGGGGAGCATTAGTTTGTTCCCCTGTTATGAGCGGCTGTAAGTGAAATCTATGCATTGCTGTAAATTAAAGCTGGATAACGACAAACTTATTAAATTATAAATTTATCCTATCGTAATTCTTACTGCATCAAAATATTTTGGCCCCATGTTTAATGAAATCTAGCAATTGCGGATGGAATGATATTAGATACAACAATTATCACCCATTTAGCAGAAGCAATGTAGTAAATTTTTGGAGATGTCATCTTAATTGTATGCACATTGAAAATTAATTTTAGAGTTCACATTGACATATAATTAAAATATTACTTTCTGGATTTTTTAAACATTAATCTTTTTTTTGTTACTGCAAACAGCTGAAAGTATAGAAGGTTTGAAAATCAACTTTATAAATATTATTCATTTGGGATGTGAATTGCTGGAAATAAAGCTTGAAGCTGAATGGTAAGCTTGGATGTATCTTGAATGGCGGCTTTTAAAATAGTGTCCAGAGTTCCATACAAAATTGGAAAGTAGAAACCCATGCTCTCTTGCAGCCAGGCAGAATGGCATGTGGCTTGAAAAGTCTGTATATTTTAATGTTTAGATTCTAAACACATAATACTGAATTGTTTGATAATACAGGTAGTCTTTAATTTACAATCATAATTGAATTATGGTTGTAAGGCATGCTGACAGCATTAAGCAGGTCACCACAGGACTGCACCCAATTTTATAACTTTTTTTTGCACTAGTTGTTAAGCAAACATCATGGTCATTAAGCAAATCCATTGTCCACAAAAGGCTTTTTTTTTCTTTTGCCAGAAACTGGAAAGAAACATGGATTTCCAGTAAAACAAAGAAAAGAAATGGTGGTCACCTAATTGTTGGACACTGGAAACATCTGTAAATGCTGTCTGGTTGCTGAGAATTTAATCCCCTGACTGTGGTGCAGGTGGCAACTTAGCAACCAACTCTTTGAAAGAATTTGAAAGTCTTTGAAACTTTGAAAGTTGCTAAGCAACCAGTCATAAATCAAGGACTACCTGTACATCTCAGATGACGGATTTACTGAGTTATTGATAATAGTAAGCTAAGTGCTAGAATAGAAGGATGATGTAAAAAACAGCAAGTTTTTTTTTTAAAAATAGCCAAAATTGATGCAATAGAAAATACGTAGCTCAATAATTAGCATTGCCATGTGATTAGAATAAGCAGCTGTAGATAGAAAATAAAAGTGGCGTTCTCTGCACTATTTTGGGGGCAGTGACAAGTGAATTGTTTTGGTACTACCACAGCCTAACTCTTATTTGGCATCTATTGAGAGCTGCTTCCAGAGGAGAACCTCAGAGTATGTTAGTTAATTCCAATTGCTGCTTGCAAAGGTACCGAATGTTCTGAAGAATGAATACTTATTAAAAACCAGGTGGTAACTTTTGGGAGTAGATGAAGTTTCTGAACACCTTCGAAAGACAGTTTCATGTTCAGCAGATTCAACCAATATTCGTACCATAATATTTGTCCCTGTGGTGAAATCCTACATGGATGTTGCTGCACTGGAGCGTGTCCCACTTTTCAAACAAAGTCACACAGGAAGAGTTTCAAAGATTTTCAAATTCTTTCAAAGAGTTGGTTCCTTGCATCTCCGTCACAAAATATACTTTGCTGCTGATGGGAATTTGATTCATGTTCCTGGTCTACTGCTGTTGTGGGGTGTTTTCAGTGACTTCTGGTTCTTTCCTAAGGCACTGAAAGGAAAAAAAAAATATTTTTTTTTGGCAAAGGGCTAGAATGCTAGATCTGTTCCTCACAGCATGCCATGGGTGTTTAAAGGACTGAAAAAGGAAATAATCTAATGGTTTTTTTTCTGTTCCTTCTTAATCCAAGGTTATTTCAAACTTGGCAGTGAGGTCCAAACTAGAGTCTCTCTCTTTGACATATGATATAAATCTAAAGGGATAGAGTGTATTGAAATATTTCTCTAACATGTTTCCAGACAACATCTATTTTCCTTCCACATTCCCTTATATTACAAATGCATTGAAACTACTGCCAGCATGTTTTTGTTTCTAAGACAGGTAATTCTTGAATTATGACCGTATTTGGGACCGGAATTTCAGTTGTAAATTGTGACGTTCATAAGTTGAGTCAACCATATGACTGGACCTGATTTTATGACTGTTTTTATACTGGTTGCTAAGTGAATCAGGCAGTTGTAAGTACAAGTCACATGGTTAAGGGAATCATGGTTAGGGGAATTATTAAATAAATTCATTCTCCCGAGTGGGCTTTTTTTTGCTGGAAATTGACAAAAACCACTGTGAACCAGCAAAAAAATCTCACAAATCACAGACATGTGACTGTGGGACACTGCAACTGTTTATAAATATGAGCCAGTTGCCAAGCACTCCAAATACAATCATGTGACTGGGCAGGGGGAGTGGGCCCAGCATGACATTTTATGACAGCCAGAAGTGCTTTATGGGCCAAAAAGCACGAGGTTACTCCAAGCAGTTGATAAATGATCAGTCATAAATTGAGAACTACTTGTATATAATTCTGCTATTGAGGAACCTAATAGTACATGATATAGACATAATTGCCTCTGATGTGTCAGACCCTCTCATGGAAACTTGTCCCCTTTGTACCCAAGAAAGAGAAAAGACACTCCTTTCACATAGTGTGGGGATCTCATGATCAGTTCTAGCTTACTGCTGGTGTTTTTGGTTGTTTGGAAAATGAGGAGTTCTCAATCTTGTGTTGTTACCCTTGGAAGAAAGTAATGCGGCTTTTAGAAAAATTGCAACTTTTTTGCAGTATTCGAAAGAATGGCAGAAACTGCCTGTTTTAAAAAGAAAGCTACTGCCCTCCTGTCCGCTATTCCTAATACAAGTAAGCCTGATGCTTTCCTATTTCTGTTTTGGCAATTGTTCCCTAGCTACTGTATGTTTTGGTAGACATCACTTTTCAGAAGGCCAAACAGCCATTTCTCCTACAGGAAAATAGGGTGCTTTATGCCTTTTGAAAGGAAGAAAATATGTCTTACAGTTGTCACTGATTTATGCCACTCCACAGTGAGCTTTGTGAGAATAGCAGAAAGCGGCATGGAGAAATGTATGGCAATTGCAATATCAGCCTTAATATGAACCTTCTGAAACTGAAATAGACAACCTCTTTAAGTATTTCATGCCTGCAGAATTGGCTCACTTCTGTTCAGGAACAAACTTGTCAGAGTGCACACAGTGTGACTAGGTGAGACAATCCAGGAGCAAATACAACACACAGGTTTGTATTTACAAATTGTGGTTTTTATCCTAAAAAACATGTATACATACAAGTACTTTCATACAGGCCTTGTTATACAGGAGCAAGCAGGAACCGGCACCGAAGCACACACTGAGAGAAAGAGAGAGACACGCCCCCACAAGGTCTGTTTTATACTGC
>JANHFL010001117.1:136618-152847 GCA_032468155.1 Oxyrhabdium leporinum | reverse complement strand
CCAACCCCCCCCCCCCCCCGGCCTGTGTTATTTCTGTCTGGAGATCAATTTAGGTCACATAGATATTGTGTTGTGTTTAAGTAACTGCTCAGCCATTATCAGTGGGTCCCTTTTTTTTTTTAGGTGAATCAAGCCACATCTGTATTGTGCCAATTTGTGTCAGTCTGGGGTTTCCAAATTTTAAACCTGCTTTGCTGGAATTTCAGGAATTATATAACCCTGGGCTGGGTCAGATTGCGAAAATTGTCCTTTTGTGAGCAAATCGAGATTGACAGAGCGCATACGTAATGCAATGACAAGAGTGAATATAGAGATAGTTTCCCTTTCTGAGACAGAAGTTAAATACCCGATGCTCAAGGCTGATGTCTGAGAATAAAGTCAGCTTATTTCAACATAAACCATTTTTGAAGAGAGAAATAAGGTAGGTTCAAGCAGAGAAAGACCTTTTTTGAGCTGTATGTTTTTTTCTTTTCATTATGTCTTAAGATGGACTCTAAAGTGGAAAGTTAATGGGCAAAAAATTCGAATGTGTCCTATCCCAGGTCCAAATGTCCAAATGTTCTTGGCGACTTAGAATTTTGAGCATGTCAGTGTAAATTGGAGATAAATGTTAACTGTGTATACTAGTAAAGTTAATTATCTATTGCATGTCAGAGATTTATCCATTTTTAATATAAAACCACATTCATGAAGCAATAACACCTTTTGTTCAGCATCAGGGCAAAATCTCAGTTCATTTCATGAAAAGGAAAAAAAAAGTATCTTTTGGTTTTAAGGCAAGCGGCAGGTATATGCTTGTGTAAAAAAGGTACAGATTACAAGGTAGGTCTAGTCTATATATATTCCATTTACTGCAAGAGAAATGGCTAGCGATTCCCCCATCTCCATAAGTGAAAAAGATTGAGGCTCACAGGTGCTTCTTCTCAGTGGGAATGCATTAGCCTTCAAGAGCTGAGATTGGCATCTGTGTTTTTCCATAAGCTTTTAAAAACTCAAAATGTTTCAGAGAGCCCGTGGAAAATGAAGTGATGCAATCTACTTTTATTATTGCTTCACTCTAATGACACCGATTTATTATTTTTACATTTTGGTTTTGTACCATGGACCTACCATAGTATGTATACATTGTATTGGTTTCGTTAACTGCCAAGATTCTGTTGATATAAATAAATCTAATAAATAAGCCATTTTGGGGCTAGAGCTTTCAACATCATAGAGCATGAAGCATGCCATCTGTGGATAATGGAAATGGGATCTGGAAAACAGTTTAAAGCTAGTAACCTTTCTCAGTGCAGCACTTTGTAAATGTGTTTTGTCAAGCCGAAGAAGTATCTGTTCATTGATTTCGTAGGACTCAGACTCTAAATATCAAATTGGCTTGTTATGGATGAGTAGTAATACAGGCCTTCCCCACCCCACTTTCACTCACTTCACAGGTGGAGGAAAAGGAGAAATAATTGAACATATTTTCAGCACTGCATGAAGCAGAACACTGGGGGGCAGTGAAAACTCACACACTCTGACGGTAGCGATACTACTCATGGGAACTGTCGACCAGAGATGTTCTTGCTTGTATATACATACTGACAGAATTTTTTTGAAAAAAAAAAGGGTGTTGACCATGATCTTTCTCCAGTGGATCTCTCCAAATGATAGTTTGTTGTGGTGGTAATGATGTGGGAAATGTGTTTTCAGGGGATAATAGCAAGTGCAGCTATTGTGGCAGGAAAGCCATGGTTGCAAAACAGGCAGCTATAGAAAAAGTAAAATTTTAAGACTACATTATCTTTTCTGCCCTTGAAATTCTAGCCAGATGTCCTCAGACTATAGATTGCTTTTATATCTAACCCATTGAGCTATAATTTGGGCAGCTGTCAAGATCAGAACTGAAACTATTGTTTGATGGCTGTGGAAAATACAATAGGTGTGCATGATAATAGCTGTGACTGCTAACTCACCAGATCTTCCATCACCTCCCAGCTATGTAATACTTTCATCTTCCATCCTAAAGAATAAATAAAGGCAACAATTTCTGCAAGAGTTGACTTGCTTGTTTCCTCTTGTTGAGATTCCCATAATCCAGCCATCCATTGAGAGCTGTTTGAATTCATGGAATTTCAGATTAAAGCCAAGGTGCATTAATAATTCATTGTTTTTATATTTGGAAATGATAATCTCCGATGTCTCCTCCAGATAGCCTATGTCTTTGTATGACTACTACACATTGTTAAGGAAGTTAATATAGTAGTTAATTAAAGTAAAACAAACAATTGTTTGATTAAAGGTTGAGTTGATTTAGTTCTCAACCTTGCTAAAACTATATTTGATTCCTCTTCCCTCTTCCTTCTTTCATGGTCCACTGGTAAAGGAATGGAAGTGGTTAAAGTGTTCTTATGACCAATATGTTAGGAAGCCGGCTACGGTTTTTTATAGTGTGGGTGGTGTATTCAGCTGGAAGGTATTTTTCTGCATTGGAGGACTTTCTTGTAGTTGTTATTGATATAATACAGCTGTAATCCTTACACTATATGGTTGAGGGATAAATCCTTCAGAGAACACACTCATTCTGTCGCTAGACAAAAAATAGTTGTTTTTTGCCATTCCCAAGAGTGTTTTATTTTGCTATTCTGAAGTCTGGTTTATTGAATGCCTTCCTTTTGTTCATCTCAAACAACTGGAATGGCACACAGTTTTCATGCTGTTCATTAAGCATCTATTATTCTTAAAGAGTTGATATGCTATGCATGTGACTTGAGAAAGTAATTGATTCCATGTTCAATCCGTTGAATCAAAAACGATTGGATGATTTGCATTCAAGCTTCCCTTAACTAACTTCTGAATACCACAACCAAAATTCTTCAACTTCCACAAAGTACTGTAGCTTTTTATTCTGGTTGCTAAATTTTCATCTTCATACCTTTTACAACTTCTGCCAACAAATATCTTGTTCTTATGCGATGTGGCTGTATCGCAATCACACTTAGACTTATATACTGCGTCACAGTGCTTTATAGCCCTCTCTAAGTGGTTTACAGAGTCAGCATATTTCCCCCAACAATTTGGGTCCTCATTTTACTGACCTCGGAAGGATGGAAGGCTGAGTTAACCTTCAGCCTGGTGAGATTTGATCTGCGAAATTGCAGGCAGCCAGCAGTCAGCAGAAGTAGCCTGCAGTACTGCACTCTAACCACTGTGCCACTGCGGCTCTCTCTATAGAGCTTTTTCCTTAGGAAAGGTATAGTGGTGTCCCCCTTAAAAATTCTGGAGACCAGGATGTTCTCAGCCTGCCCTGTAGTCCAGTACAAAGGCAAACTCTACCTGCAGCAAAAGTAGCATTTTCCTAGTTTTGCAGCCAATCTGGTGTTGTGCAGTCTATCTGATCTGCCCTATTTTAAATTAAAAAATCTCTCTATTCCAATTGACCAGGCCTGGTCACTGCCTCCATGGCCATTTCTTCTGAGCTGCTCAGTCAGTAAAATTGTGGATCTTTCTTTGATGTTTCACTAGTAAATTGGTGAAATGGTAGGGGTTTTTTTTGTTTTCATTTGTTGTTTTAACATGGACAGTGGTGAAATAGTGGGCCTTTTTCTTCTTGCTTCATTGCTTTTAATGACATAAAAGCAGGGAAACAGTGGAGGGACAAAAGGCTGGGGAGCTGATAGGGAAGAAGAGGAGGCTGCAAGGAGAGGAAAGGGCAGGGGAAGAAGAATATGCTGTGTGTATGTATATGTGTGGGCAAGTACACCAAGGAAGCAAGCGAACCCCAAACCTGTTTCTAATAATTGTGAAGAAGAAGAAATCCCCAACAGTAATAAAGCTTTTGTTGAGCCTCTTCGAATGAGACTTACAAAGTTAAATGTTGAAAGAGTATATTTATGGAATGAGCTCAAGATGCAGGGTAACATTGACGAGGCTTTGCCTCAGTGGTAGGCTGCTGCCGGTTCAAACCGGCTCACACGTACCAGTTGTCACAATCACCAGATGGGGGCCACCCACCCATCCAGGGGCTATCCCATCCTATATACCTCACATTTTTGCTAGCTCACCCTGCCCTCGCAGCCCAGCATCTTTCTGCACCTCGCCTGATCTACTTAACCCTGGCTGCCGTGTGCAGGAAATCCCCGTGGTTTGGCAGCCGCACGCAAGCATGGATGGCGCGCACTCACATTTTCGGTTCTGCACTAGGGGAACCAATTGTTAAAGTATGTGCAGCCCACCTTTGCTTTGCCTCCTTTCTCAAGAGATAGCAAGAATATCTGTTCCCTACTTGTACATTGGAGCCAAGCTGAACAAGCAATTCTTGCACTGAGCAGAGACTGACCACTACATTTAACAGAACAAAATAACAGAGTTGGAAGGGACCTTGGAGGTCTTCTAGTCTAACCTCCTGCTCAAGCAGGAGACCCTATATCAGACAAATAATTGTCCAGTCTCTTTTTAAAAGCCTCCAATGATGGAGGATCCATAACTTCCAAAGGCCATCTCGACAGAATGCTTAGTCTGGGTCATTGCTAAAGCTTGAAAACTGGAGAGCAATTTCTTAAGCTGGTTAAATTTGCAGATAGTTTCAGAACATGAGAGAAGCAGGTTGAAGTTGTCATGTTGAATTGTGCTTAAACTAAATAATATTTAAAAGGAACTGCCATGATTGCTATATAATGAAATACTAAGATAGTCATATTAACTGAAAAGACCACTTTTTTCTACCTCTTTTCCTTGCTCCCTGCACTTACATATTTGTTCACACCCACTTTTATCTGTGGTAGCCATGTCAATATCTTGCTGTTTTGTGTTAGATTGAAAGAGAGTGACTGACCCAAAGTCACCCAACTGGCTAAGGTGGGACTAGAACTCACAGTTTCCTGGTTTCTAGTCTGGTGCCTTAATCCTCAGGGACGACTCACACCCTGGTCAGCACTTCTTCATTCTCCTACCATTGGGTAGGAGATATAGAAGCATAGCCAGCCGCATCAACAGGCTGAAGAACAGTTTTTATCCATGGGCTGTCAGACTCCTCAATGGAAAATAACTTTATGTCAACATAGTATGATTGATTTGTGGGACTGGCGTGTTGTACAATAAGTTCACATGGTGCAATAAGATTCTGTGTTTGTTACTAAGATTCATTGGGTTAAATATTTTTTGTCTTCACTGTGAGTTGCATTGTGTTGGGGGGGGGGGTGGCACGAAGGGAGGCTCAGCCAATCTCATTGAACACATGTTGTACTCTGACAATAAAGGTTGATTTGATTTGAATCAACAGTAGACCAAACTGGTTTTCAACAGGATTGAGATTATAGTAACAGGAATGTGAGCTTTTCTTCTCTACACCATACTGTTCTGCCTTCGAGATTGCAGCTTATAAAACCTAATAAACAAGATGAACTTCTAAATCTATGAAACTTTAATATTAACTTCACTAATCAAATAATAAGCAATGGAAAGAGCTCCCATCTCACCCACATCTATCATCTCACAGTCCGAGATGGAAAAATAACTACTTGGACCATTGGAAAGGTAAATCACAAGTACTTAAAAAAAGGTATTGTACATATTAACGATTGGTAGGATGCTTTAGTTCAGTTTATTGGGTCTGTAGGTAGAGTAACTACCGAGTCCCTGTTAGTTTTTCTTTGGGTTTTTGCTTTTTTTCAGGATGGGGGGTCTGCATTGTGTTTGTCTAGGCTTTCAAGATTTTTTTCTCTTGTTTTTTCTTTGTTTTTGTTTCGCTTTTTTGCTTTACAGCAAAAACCACCCAGAGTCATCTAGAAATTAGCAGCCTGTAATTTTAAATAAATAAATATTTCGCTTCCAGCTCTGTGGAACTCAAGATAGACCACACACACACAATATTAAAACCCTAGTTAAAAATAAAGAAATAGACGTTAAAAGAGCCATAAATATTGCCAGCTAACTTTGAGGCAAGAGGGCAAGTTATTTTTTTTTTTAATGAAGCAACTCAAATCTCATTGTTAACTATTCTCAGAAGATGCTATTCTCAGCCTTAAATGAGAGTTTTGAAATTTTATTTTGCACTAATAGGGATACTACCACAAGGCTTATCTCTGTGAGAGCAGGATGTCATATTACATAAAACGACTAATGAAATCTTCTCTGTAAGCAATTCCTATGGGTTGGGGTATTTTCTGGCTCCCAAGCCTGGCATGAAGAATAAAAGTACATCAGTACTACTTCTCTGACTTGTCTAGATACTTTTATCATTATTCTTCCTCCCCCCCCCCCCCATCTACTCATATAGACATAATTTGGTACAGTTTGTTTTTCTGGAAGACTGTAGGCTAGCCAGGATTTTCCTGTTCACCCTTTGCTATGTGTATTGAACAGTTCTAGGGAGTGTCTTCTAGGCCTGTATTTGGCTCTCGTTCAGTCTAAAGAATTATATTGCAAGAGGTTTTGCTAGACAGTACAAATACAATGGGGTGTTTCTCTTACTAATGCTATTGCATAAACTTTTGGTGTTCCAAATGTTGCAACCAGCCAGCTACTCCAGCATATATTGCTAAAATGTTTTTTCCTTAACTTCATTGCCAGTAATATTTAGAGGAAAACTTTTCTTCTTTTTTTTAAAAAAATAAGTGATTTTGCTGAAAATCAAATAAAGTCAGCTTCTTACTATAGTGGCTTCCTTGTTTTATTTCACCGTGGCATTGATTCAGAGCTCAAATCAGTAAGTTCTAAGAGTGTCAAGTCCCATATCGTGGGGAAAGGTAAGTCCAATGGATGGAATTTATTGGATAATAGATAATATTAACATTATCAAGGTTGGCTATGCTTGGTGTAAAGATCCTGCTGAGGGCACCATGTGCACAGTAATATTTTGTACATATAATACTATGTGCACTTATTAAAGTATGTGCATCTATTCTATCTCCTTTATCCTCCTTACCCTTTTTTCCCACCTGTTGAAGTTTTACATGGTTATCTGTAAGCTTCAGCATAGCAACTCTATCTTTTTGAGTCTCAATTTAAGGCAATTAAAGTTACGTTAAATTAAATAATTGCTTTTCATTTTCTCCAGAATTGCTTAACTTAAAGAAATTGGATTGTCTTTTTCATCATTCATTTTCTTTCAAAACAGTTAGTTTAGGAAAAAGATGGTTGCTTGAAACTTCCTTCAGATTCTGAATTATCAAGATTTTATTTATTTGTTTGTTTATACCCCACCTTTATTATTTTTGTAAATAATTCAAGGTGCAAACATATTCAACACACTTCCTTCTCTTATTTTTCCCCACAAGAACAGTCCTGTGAGGTGAGTTGGGCTGAGAGACAGTGACTGGCCCAAGGTCACCCAGCTGGCTTACATGGATAAGTGGGACTAGAACTCGCAGGCTGCTGTTTTCTAATCAGGCACCTTCACCATTAGACCAGACTGGCTCTTATTGCCAGAAAGATATTCTTTTTCTCTTCACATTATTTGGTTCAACCAGTACTTTGCTGCTAGTTCCATATTACAGGTGCCTGTCTTTGTTCTGTGTTAAGAAGTACTTATCTTCTAAGTAATTTATTTTGTTTTGGGCTGAAACTCAGTTGCTATTTCTACAAATTCTAACCAAAGAAATATAGATGATGCTTTAATCAACTGCAGGTAGAGGCTTCAGACTGTATGAAATTGAATTGTATCCATGACTGGTTAGAGCTAAATATTTTCCAGCAAATAAATCTGCTATATCTTGATGCTAGCATGCTAATCATTGGATGTCACTGCTATATCTATTAAATTACATGGTACAGTTCTCGACTTACAACAGTTCATTAAATGACCTTTCAAAGTTACAACATCATGGGAAAAAGTGACTTATGACTGTTTTTTACACTTACGATGGTTGCTATGTCCCAGGGTCATGTGATCACCTTTTGCGACCTTTTGGCAAGCAAAGTCAATGGGGAAGCCAGATTCACTTAACATCTGTGTTACTAACTTAACAACAGCAGTGATTCACTTAACAATGTGGCAAGAAATGTTGTAAAATGAGTCAAAATTCTCTTAATAACAGTCTCGCATAAGAACAGAAACTTTGGGTTCAGTTGTGATTATAAGCTGAAGACAGTGGTTTTGCATTAGATTTTAATTTGCTCCAATGATGGGAGGATCTGTTTGGAAATTATGAAATCAGGCAACAATGCATCTGATAACGAAACATATGCACTTCTTTTCACTTTCTGCCTTTCTTTGGCCCTTGTGTTATACAATCTACCATATTACAATATCTTGAGAAATATTACTGCTCTTCAACACTTAGTAAGCATGGCTATGTGCAATTTGCATTTACATTTTTGGTTTATTTGTTGATTGCATTGTCTTACTCAAGTGATCTGCCTATTTGGAACTGCACTTCTTTGGTGAGCATATTATCAAATAACAGAAGTGTTCTTCAAAACCGTCCTTCTATATTCTGGATTTTCAAGATGTTATGATGTTGGTGAGTTATAGAAGCAGAATGAAGCAGTTGCTCTGGCATTCGATAAATGAAAGGCTAAGGCAGCACTTGTTCCCAGCTTATGGTGAAGGTTCATTAGAAGCAGACCCATATTGAAATGATAAAAATATGGTTTTTATCAGATATGTACAAGGAAGTAATGACTCATTAGGGAAGAGGATAGATACTCCTTTTTTTTAACAAGAAAAACATGCACTTTTCAAACCTAATACCTGAAAACACCTCATTTACTTGGGGAATAATATTTTTCCAAAAATATTGTCTGCTTGTGTCAATGAGACCTGTAAAATTTTAAACAGTTTTTTGTGGCTTGTGACCTTTTTCATACCACTTATTTTTCTCTTGAGTTATGAGTACCTGTTGCATGAAAAAGTGCAAATAATATACAATCATTGACAGATCTTGTCAACAGCAATTTTTGGGATCATAATGACAGAAAAAAAATGTTGCTGATAGTATTAGGATTACTGCCAATTATATTTCCAATCTGCCATTTTACTGATAAATAGGATCAATCCTGTGTAGGAGTTGGCAGTGCCTGGCAACACTTAGCCAACCTTTAGTTGTTTCAAAGAAGTGAAATAAATGGGAAATGCAGGGCTAAAGGCTAGCCTGGAAAGTTTTTTTAAAAAATCCAGAAAAATGTGGTAGTAAACAACTTCTGAACTTCTGCTAAGCAAGCAACATGGATGTAGTTATATAGTCTCCAGGAGCAAAGCTTAGCTCAAGGTAAAGTTTATTGGCCAGGATTCTTGGTATTAAACTAGTTGAAGATTTATTTAGACTCAGAATTGATGAATCAGTAGAGAGTGATCTAAATCTGTCTTACTAGATTTCCTGATAGTGAAACTGCATACGTTGGTGACAGTTGATTGAGGGCCAAATGGATAGACTTCTATTATTTATCTTATTCCTCTTATCTTAGCAGGCCATCTTCAAAATGTTTTACTGTTATTTTGCAGGGTTGTCATAAATATTCCCAAAACTATACAGTTCTGGCTCTAGGTAAAAGGCAATACGTAAAATAATAGTTAATCATGCAGGCCCTTTTATTTGGGAATCAAGACACTATGCTAATATGTACACCACTTTCACCAATAAATTGCAATGAAACAATATTTTGATTGTGTTTAAATGTTATGATTCAGAGAGAAGTGTCTCTTCTTTATCTCCATCCATTGGTGAAGTAGGTGATGGAATTTGTGTTGTGAAGGTAGTTCGAAAAATGAGATGAGACAATACAAGGCAATGGGACTATGCTGCAGTAAACATCAGAGCTAACACTTCAATTGCAAACCATTTTAAAGCAGTGCCTGCTGATGCCTCAGGGACAAAAATAAACTATGTAATTTTAAGATAAATACTGAGCTCAGCAATCTTCTGATAGAATACAGAGCTCAAGGTCCAACTGTGGTGTGTTTGGTATTCTCTGAGCTTGGTTGTTTGCTTGCAGATGTTTCATTACCCAACTAGACAACATCGTCAGAGCTGATGAGTGTGGATTTTGCTCCCTGTTTATATGGAGTAGCTTGCCCTGTCAAGGGTGTGGTTTTCTTCTTGGTACTTCTTGATAGTTTATTGTTTAATAAAAATCATGCCTGAATGACAACAATCATGACTGTTAAGAGACCAGGTATAGTGTTCCAGTAGAAGAGAATACATGTACCTTAGGGTTGAACTGTGAAGTTTTTGGAGCTCCTGTAGAGTTTTCTGAGCTTGATTGTTCACTCAGAGCACTAATGATGTTACCTAGTGGCATAATAAAATGTTTGCAAGCAAACAACCAAGCTCAGAGAGCACCAGAGACTCAAAAGTATAGTGCTATAATGGATAATTCTTGATAAAGAACTCATTCTACAAGAATGCACTTGGAGAATAAAAATATTATTTCAATAATTCTTCTTTTTCTCGAACTGCTTGTAAATAGATAGTTGAATATTTAGTTCAGAGAAGGGAATTCCTGGTGGATTATATTATACTTTCCTACGGTTTTATTTCAACAGCAATTGACAATGATTTTAATTGAAAAATTCCTAAACCGTCAAATTTATCTCCACTGCAGTTTTTGGTGGAATTGCCCAATTCTTTTATTTTTCTTTTTCTAATTGCTAGAGGAGGTTTTTTCCCTTTTCATAGCAGTGACACATTTTGTATTGCTCTATCTATTCCAGTATAGGCAGATGAGAAAGAGAGAGAAAAAAGAGAAACTAACCATGGATGTCCAGAAGACCAGAAATAAATGTGTAAAGGAAGTTAGATTAAAATGCAGGAAAAAGAGACCAAAAAATCTAACTAGCCAGGCCACTTCCTTATTTCAAGCAGGGTATAGACAAAGTTGTATAAACTCAATAGTGTAACCATAATGGCTGAAGTTGGGCAGTACAAGCTGGCCAAGTTGGACAATTCAAAAACCAACAGATTGACTCCCTGAAAAAAGAATTAAGAAAAAACTATGGCATATGCAAAATTAGCAGAAAAACGTTTGTGGCTTCCACTATTGAAAGTAGGACCCAAAAAAGAATTGGCACCTGTAATGAAGAATGTGAATAAGATTCCTTCAAGGAATAAAATAACATCTATTGTACAGACCAATCAGTTTGCCTACAGTAAAACAGGGGTGGTTACGGAGGAATAGAGTATCAAAGTTAGGAAACAAAAAGTAAAATCTCCCTGCTGATCCAATAATTTTAAACTAATGTCTAATTTTCCTTATTTAGGTTTTAGAAAGTTTTGAGCATTCAGTGATACTTCAGTGATATCAATCATTTTGATATTTGCCAGTCTTGTGTTTAAGTCTGTTTGATGACCTTTTAGTTCAACTTATATGTGATGACATGAGTGTGTGGCTCTTTTTGTTGAAACTATCGCATTTAAAAAATATTTTAATAAACTTTTTCAGCACAATTAAAGAAAAAAAATAAAAAAGAGAAATTAAAAAATATGAAAAAAGTAAAAAAAGAATTATGACTTCTTCATGTGAGTAATTACCCTCTCAGTTTTCCCTGCCTCTTTTTAATCCCCAAACCCCAAATTGTTTCTTTTTTTAAACAAAAAGCCCATATAAGGCTTTCACTTTTAAGTTTTTATCATTTTTTCCCTGATCAAACTGGTAAGCTTTATAATTTTTGCAAACTCTGTAATTTTATAATTCAGTCTACTAATGTTTCATGATTCTTCCATCATTATTCACAGTATTAGTTTCCTATATTTCTTTTCCAGTACAGGGGCCATAAAATCCAATAGAAATAATTCCAGGTTTGTTGCATTATTAGTCCGTAATACCTTTTGCATCAATGGATGAATTTACATCCAAAATTTCTTTGTTTTTTTTACAAGTCCACCATGGATGATAAAAAGACCCTTCTTTCTTTTTATACTTTCTACACTGACTTGATGTTGCTTTGCAAATTTTTGATAGTTTGGCAGATGTCATATGATCTTTTCTTAATCATAGTATTCCTGTGGAGAGTCTTGCTATAATCAGAACTATGTGTATGTTTTGGTATATGTATATACAGATATCTGTAACATTTCCTGTCTTTTGAGAAGTGTGAAATGGATTTAAGACCTTTTTGTTTTTTAAAGAGAAATCTGCTGTCCATTGAAATCATCTTCTGAGTCATTCCTCCAAGTTCCCCAGCAATTGCTTGGAATTTCTTGGGGGTTGATTATCTTCACAGTGGCTTTGATATATGGTTACATTCTAGAAGAAGTTTATTCTACTCTCCATTCTCCCCTCCTGATCTTTGAATGCCAAGCTTTTAAGAAATACTTTTGAGAGTTTCCAAATTTGACATTTTCGTGGTTTGTTGTTCCCGCTGTTTGTTTCCTGCTGCTGAATTTAATTAGTTATCAGTTTCCTGTTGTGTTCAAGCTATTTACTTGGTGTGGTTTTGATGATTTACTTTACAATATGGATTTTAAATTTTTGCAAGCAGCATTTTAACCCAAGTATGAAGTAGGAATGTTTTCGTAAATAAAAATATTTGTCATAGCAAAAAGGCCACAGCCAGTTTGGTATTCTTTAGTAAACTATAATATCTGAATTTTAAATGCTACCCAGTCTTTTTAAAAATCATAATGCAAATCACAAATCTAGAGTATGGATGTATTATAAAAACAAAGGGGAGGCTCAGTATAAATTTATTTTTAAACTGATGGGTATCTTTTAAAAATTCAGCATTTGATAACCATTCATCTTTATCCAATTTAGGGAACCACATCCTTGAAAACGTTAAGTTTATGAAAGGAGCAGACAAGGCACACAAGTTTGTTTTCTCTTTTCTTTCTACATTAGTAATAATTCCGAACCAATATATGGTTGAGGATTCCAGAAAGAACCAATTACATTTGTATAAAACACCTTAATATAGAAAGTTTGGGGAAATTTGAATAAATAGCAAAGTGTTGTAAGTCCTTTTACTCATAGCTGAGCCAATAGGTCAAGGGAATGAAGCCGCAGACATTCCTGCTGGCCCTTTTTTGCATTCAGTGCAAAATGTGCATAGAGTATTTACAATCTATGATAGATTATTCCTTTTCCATCAGATTGACTCTTAGCAACCTTATAAAACAGGAATAATTATCACATATATATGCACAAACTTGAAGAAAGAAAAATCATGCTGTAAGCAGGAATCAGTTATAGATTTCACTATAAAATGTAATTGCCCTCTTTTTTCATCAACTTTTAAAAAATATTTCAATAAGAATAGAGCTGGAAGGGACCTTGGAGGTCTTCTAGTCCAACCCACTGCTTAAGCAGGAGCCCCTTTACCATTTCAGATAGGTGGCTGTCTAGTCTTTTCTTAAAAACATCCAGTGATGAAGCACTACAACTTCTGAAGGCAAGCTGTTCTAATTGCCTTTACTGTTAGGAGGTTTTTCTTTAATTCCAGGTTGCTTCTCTCCTTGAGTAGTTTCCACCCATTGTTTCTTGTCTTGCCTTCTGGTGCTTTGGAAAATAAATTTAATCCCCTCTCTTCTTTATGGCAGTCCCTCAAATACTGGAATACTGCTGTCATGTCATCCCTAGTCTTTCTTTTCTCTAGACTGGCCATACCCAATTCCTGCAACCATTCTTCATATGTTTTTGTCTCCAGACCCTTAATCGTCTTAGTTGTTGTTCTTTGCACTTTTAGTCTCAACATCTTTTTTGTAATGGGTGACTAAAACTGGATGCAGTATTCCAGGTGTGATCTTATTAAGGATTTATAAAGTGGTACTAATACTTCAAGTGATTTTGATTCTCCGCCTCTGTTTATACAGCCAAGGACTGTATTAGCTTTTTTGGCTGCTGCCACTCTGCTGGCTCATGATCGTCCACTAGGATTCCAAGATCCCTCTTCCAGTTACTGTTTTTGAGTCAGGTTTCACATAATCTGTACTTGTATCTTTGGTTTTTCCTGCGTAGACGTAAAACCTTGCTTTTCTCCACATTAAATTTCATGTTGTCAGATAGGGCCCATTGTTCAAGTCTGTCAAGATCTTTTTGGATCCTGAGCTTGTCTTCTCGTTTATTGGCTATTCCTGGCAGTTTATTGTCATCTGTAAATTTGATGAGTCCCCCTTCTATTTCCCCATCTAAGTCATTTCTGAAGATATTGAAGAGTACTGAGCCTAAGATGGAACCTTGTGCTATCTTCCTTTTTTCCATGTAGATGTAGTTCCATTAAGGACTACTCATTGAGTATGGTTTGTCAGCTGGTTACAAATCCATCCAGTGGCAATGCTGTTTATCCCACATTTTTCTAGTTTACCAAGAAGTAGGTTGTGGTCTACTTTGTCAAATGCCTTGTTGAAGTCTAACTATACTATGTCCACAGCATTTCGCCAGTCTACTAATTTAGTTACACTATCAAAGAATGAAATAAGATTGGTTTGGCATGATCTGTTTTTTAACAAACCTGTGCTGGCTACTAGTTATAACTTTATTTGTTCCTAGATGTTCACAGCTCTGTTTTTTGATTATCTATTCCATATCTTCCCAGGTATTGATGTTAGGCTGATTTATCTGTAGTTTACTGGATTATTATTTTTTTTTTGAGATGGGGATCACATCAGCTCTTTTCCAATCCTCTGGCAGTTCCCCAGTGCTCCAGGATTTTTGAAAGATATGGCACAATGGTTCTGAGATAACATTTGCCATCTCCTTCAGAACTGTGGGATGCAATCCATCAGGTCCCAGTGATTTATATTCATCAAGATCAGACAGGTGTTCTGTTACAATTTTCTTGCTTATTTTAACTTTTATTTCTACTCTGTCTTTTATAGTAAGGTTTTTGGTAGGTTGGGCTATAGTTTCTTTTTTGTGTGAAGGCCGATGCAAAGAATGAGTTAAGCAGCTCTGCTTTCTCTCTACTGCCTGTTACTTCCTTGCCATCTTCTGTCTTTAGTGGACCGACTGTTTCCTTGACTTTTTTCTTGTTATTTATGTTGAAAGAAATGGTGTTTTTTTAAATTATTATCTTTGACTTCTGTTGCAAGTCTTTGTTCATTCTGAGCCTTTGCTTTCCTGACTTCATCTATGCAGATTCGGGCTATCTGCTGATATTCTGCCTTAGTTATTTGTCCTTCTTTCCATTTTTTGTACCTATCCTTTTTTCCAATGTATTCCACAAAATTGTTTTAGTTTTAATTGGTGGTCATAAATTTAGAGATTTATGATGTGCAAATAAAAATATATGTAGTGGATAGAGAGAAATCCCATCCAAATATTTCAGATACTGAAAAAAAATAAGGAAAAACAAGTTGACTCGTCAATTCAGGTTTTGGGCAGAGATGGTTAAAAGCCTGAGATAGTGGGCATGAGCATTATTTATTCTTTTTTTAAAATTTGGTTCATTGGGATTGGGGTTTTTTTGTTGCTGTTTTATTTTTCACCCTTTTGTTATAGGAAAAAAAAACTTTGTTGGTTTTTTTAAGTATTTCATAGCAATATTTAAAAAAAATAAAAAAATAAAAAGTATTTAAAAATGCTAATCTCCAATCCTAATGGATGGAGTGAAGTAAAATTCAGGTAATTGAAATCCTTGATAACCCAATCAAGTGAGATTTTTATCAAAGAGGTTGGCAAACTCCATTTTATTTTTATCTCTTAGGAGGACTCTTGGCTAGCTGAAAATGAAATGAAAAAAGAAGCCCTATCACATCTGGGTTAAAGATAAGAGAGCAAGCCAGGGAGTAGTGAAGGCTAGTTGCAGATCAGGGCTGGATTTTATTTTGTGAATTACGACTTGAGTTGTAAGAAAGAACAGCAATTGAAATTGACCTCTGCAGACATCACTGTTCATTTCTTCTTCTTTTTTCCTCATCTCTTTTGGTGCCTTTTCAATGGACTTTTGTTCTTTAACCCTGATAGACACAATGAAAGTATGGCCTTAACAAATCAGTAATATTTATTCTGGGGGAAGACTTTAAGCCACACCCCCACCTTGGGAAAATTATGATGGAAGAAAGATTGGCACTTGTCTTTTCCCTGGATACAGAGAGGTTTCTCTGGAGAAAATGGCTGGTGGAAGCATGACTGACAAGGCTGTTCCCAGAAATTGTGGGAAGGAGGAAGCAGGGTTGTCCCTAAATTGTTTAGAGCCTCCCATAAAGATTCCCAAGAGACACATTCTATCATATCTCATATATGTGTGTTCCACATTACAATATATGACCAACCACTAAAGAAAGGTACAATAACTATATCCTTCCTTCCTTCCTTCCTTCCTTCCTTCCTTCCTTCCTTCCTTCCTTCCTTCCTTCCTTCCTTCCTTCCTT
>JANHFL010001117.1:91526-106007 GCA_032468155.1 Oxyrhabdium leporinum | reverse complement strand
TAAATAACTTAAAACGTCTGTGTGACATGGAAGGGTAAACCAAGAGAGAAAGATAAACAGCTATTATTTATAGCTGCTCGTTATTTATAATTTTTCTTAGCATTCTTCTAAATCGTTTTCCACATAATAATAGGAAGGACAGCAACTTGCAACTGGCGATTGGAACATTCTGTTCCATGAATGGACTTGTCTGCCTGATCAGAGAGAAAAAATAAATGAAAGGGCTGCAGCATCAGTTCATTTCCTACAATTATGCTTTGGTGAATTAATTGTGAAACGGTGTCATGACTCAATGGAAGCTTTTAAGTATAAAAACTGTTCAGCATCCCTTTGACAAAATGTGGGCATCAACAAATCTTCACTCTTCAGAGCAAAGGGAATGTTACTTAGCTTGAAATCTGGTTGTATTGGCTAGACCTTGTAAATTTAAATTTGCTTTGCTCTTCATTCTTTCCTTGTGCATGCAAGAATTTATTTATTTTTTGACAAATAAGTATCAGTGGAAACTTTTAGAAAGAAGTGGGCAAATACAAATCTTGTGTATTAATTTAAGAGTTATTCTATTCCTCCCTCTTTATCACTGCCTTATCAACTGCAGAGCAATGACCGTTAACAGAGGCATCTAGGATAGCAATAGCACTTAGACCTATATAATTTCACTAAGCTCATGGATATCTTATATAGGATTGTGAGTATAATCCATGACTTTAGTGAAATTATTAAATTATTATTAATTTTCTTGGCAAACTTTGTGGGTAAAACTATAAATATATAAAAATACAGGTTCCCAAAGGGTGAGTTGCTAAATGTACTGCATTTGATTATAATTACAAGCTACATTTCTAATATATAATAGCTTTTGGCTGATGTCACTGGTGGTGTGTTTTTTTTCCCCCAGAATAAAAATCGAAGAAGAATATGCCAAGAACCTATCTAAACTATCACAGAACTCCCTGGCTGCCCAGGAAGAAGGGTAAATTTGCATTTGTGTATTCTAAGTACCTGCCAGATTACAGTCTGCTCTAAAATCAATGGCATTATTAGGAAATTCATATTCTTCTACAAGAAGAATATTAGAATATTGGACCATCTTGTTTAATTCTTCTTCCATATGTGGCTATGATATGTAAGCTATACATTATAGCAGATGAAGGGAGAAATTGCATTGGCAAAGATATTGAACTAATCAAACTGGTTGGTGTTTTTTTTTTAAATGATGTCCAAAGTTAGGGTTATATATATTTGCTGCAATTGAAATGAGATACCTAGTTCACTCTTTATTCAGTAATGTGGTCAAAGCATTGGGACTTTCTCAGTTAATTTTTTAAAATAAAAGCATTTACTATAACAACAAGTCTATAAAATGTCATCCATGCAGAAAGAACACAATATTTTTCAAAGCCTTTAGAACAGTCATATGTGGAATAGCAATACACACACACACACATCCCTTTTCAGAAAGGGATACAGACAGACGCTAATATTTAGGAAAACTGGGGAGAAAGCCAGATGAAATGCATTTGTCACTTACATCCTGTCTTTTTTTTATGATGTTGCTGAAGATGTTGCCTTGATTCCCCATATGATTTCCCATTCAGATTCTAAATTAATCTAGAAATGCTTGGTTTGTGGGGTTTTTTTTTTGGGGGGGGGGCTCAAAACATGGTCTGCTCTACATGTTGTAATAAAGATATTCTTCTGAAGTATTCTAAGTGCCAATAGAAATATTTCTCCTAAATTGTCCATTGTTGTATGTGTAAAAACTGCTCAAAGCATAGATAGTTTGGTAAGTTTATCATGCACATTCCAGATATGCTAAACTCTTGGCTTGATATGTTATAATATGTAAATAAGACAGGTAAAATTTGATTCCATAGATTTGTAACTTCCACTGTTAGTTGCTGAATTGTACTACATAAACTGCCACAAGATTACAGGGCCCTTATGCTTAGAACGCATAAAAGTTCATTTAACAAATTCAATGTTGACAAATCAAGTTTCTTTTCGGTCATCAGAACAGATTAAAACCTGTGTTTTTATTATTTATTTCATTTTACATTGTACATGATTTTGCCAAAAAACCAAAACACCTTCATTAGTTAAATCATTAAGGTCTATCTCTCTAAGCAACCTTAAAGCTTAAGTTTAAGGGAGTTTTATAGAAAAATTATCTGGAGTTAATTCACATTTTATAGCCAGTTCGTATGACATGTTTAAATTCATATTAGATTTAACTTTTGGTATTCCAAAAGTACCATGTTATTTTATTCACCCAAATCACCTGTTTCATTAGTTTCATCTTCTGAATCTAAAACTAAACACACAAAAATAGTTGATGGTTTATTTGAAATAAATGTTAGTTTTAAGCCTTATATTGTGAGTTTCATTTATTAATACTGAGGGTCGAGTGAGATTTTTCTAAAGATATTCATGATAATGTCTTTGCTGAATTCAAATAGGAGTATACATTTGGAGAGAGAATTATTGAGAGTAATGTTAAACGTTGTGCTTTGGCTAATAGCTAATCCCATTAGCTGTGGTAATGATGAGTTTCAGATCCTAATGAAGAAGTCATTTCTTACTAACCAGGCTTATGCATTGCAGGACACTTGGAGAATCTTGGTCTCAGCTAAAAAAAAGCATGGCTGATGAAGCAGAGGTTCATCTTAAATTTTCCTCTAAGGTATCAAATCATTTCCTTTAAGTTGTCAAATGTAATCATGTTTTTATGGGCCTGAGATTACAGTGTTTATTCCTGATCCAGATAAAATTTCATTCCTGAAAGTTATTGATTGAGCTAAACAAATAAGTATGTGCTAATGTTTATCAGTGATTAGACAATATCATTTCTTCAGGGTTTTTTCCAAAACTGATATCCTAGTGTTAAGATATTAATAGTAGTAGTAGAAGTAGTAGTAAGAACTGGCCACTTATTAGGTAAGTAACCTCTCCTGTTTTCATCATCGCAAACAAGATTGCAATCTCGATATTTTATAACTTGATGATAGTTGGACAAAGGCCTAAATAACCATGTATTGATTCAGTTTGAATTGTAGCTAATTTACAGTTAAGAAAATAATTGATTCATCTCTGAAATGCTGAAATTTTAGAATAGTCTATTCTAAGTGGCAGGAATCAAATGAATTGATTAAGGGCTCATTTTTTTGTTTCAGAATTTGCTATCCCTTCCCCATCCCTTCAACATAGAGAGAGAGAGAAAATCTGTATATATCTCATTATAGAAGTGGCAACTGCTTTGAAATCTTCAGGATTATTTTCTTCCTCTCTTTGCTTTGAAGTGTTTGCTTCAGACAGATATCTGAGGATCAAAACATATATGAAATCCATGATTGTATCACTTAGCTTTTTTCTACTTTTCAGAACTTTCTACAGCACTTTCCAGTTCTTCCTCCCATGCAAAAGGGATAGCATTTTCTTCAGGTTAACTTCAAGTCCTAATAACTTCAGGCACCTGTCCATATAGTTTTCTTGACAGGAGGATAGAAATAGGTTGGACATTTTTTTACTCTCTTGTTTAGTTCACATTACCGGTATTTCCTAGTTTTTAACTACAATCTGACTCATTTAGATTAATTTTTAGCCAAGATTGGTTATTGCTACCCCACAATGTGTAGAAACTAATTGGCTCTACAATTCAAAAGGGAAGAAGGAATTCCTCCCATTCCTCCTATTCTAAATCAAAGTATTTCTCCCCCATCCCTGCCCCAGTTCTTAGCATCTAAAACCTCTAACCATTTTTTTCTTTTTTTTCCTTGATGGCAGCTCCAGACAGAAGTGGAGAAACCACTACTCAACTTCCGTGAAAACTTCAAGAAAGATATGAAAAAGTATGACCATCATATTGCTGATTTGCGAAAACAGCTGGTTAGTAGGTATGCAGCAGTGGAAAAGGTAAGAGTCTCTCATAAATAAGGCAAACTGGTGTGAACGCTCAAAAGCTTGCCATAGAAATCCTTGTGGATGGATGGATGGATGGAAAAAAAGTGTGTATGTAATGTGATTGTAAGAAAAATATGGTTCTTCAAGTTGTAAGCCATCACGCCAAGTGGTCTGGTTGGCCGTACTAGTGGAGTGACTGGGAAGAAAAGAAAGTGCCAGGAGAGGGCAAGATTATTTATGCCACGTTGTCTAGTCTGTATTTTATGTCCTATGTCCTAACATATAACAGAAGATGCTATCCTAGTGCCCTATAAACCATACTGAATATGTTTAATTACTAGTTTGGACAACTTTGATAAGTGACATGAGTAGGTCAATAATTTTATCCTTCGCTTTTGCTGGCAAAAAGTCCTGAAAAGAATCAAATTGTGGAAATATAATGTAATCTACATGGCAGTCTTAAAGTGACTAAATAAACTAGGATTCCAAAGAACAGTAGCATTTAGACTTAAATACCACCCATAGTGCTTTACAGCACTCTCTGGGCGGGTTTCAATGTCAGCATTATTTGCATATTGCCTCTAGCAATCTGGGTCCTCATTTTACCGACATCAGAAGGATGGAAGGCTGAGTCAACCTTGAGCCCAATCAGGATTGAACTCCAGGCTGTGGGCAGAGTTTGCCTGCAAAACAGCACTTAACCACTGCGCCACTAGGGCTCCTCAATAGTGGTGCCTAGTTACCACCTATCCATACGCCTTTTTTCGGGCACTGGTGGTGCTTTGGTTCCTAACAGTTTGGTGCTCGAGGTCTCATCCAGGAGATAGCGCACCTGTTCATTTCATTGATGTTCTAGCTATAAAAGTCATAGCACGTACTGTATTTTTGCAGTGATTTAGTCTATAAAAGAATAAATCTTATGGAAAGAAAAAGGCAGATAGATATTTCTTTCTGTGAAGAAATTTATGGCTCTTGGTTTGTTTCAAGGCTCGAAAGGCATTAACAGAGAGGCAAAAGGATTTAGAGATGAAAACACAGCAGTTGGAGATAAAACTGAGCAACAAGACAGAAGAGGAAATTAAAAAGGCCAGGCGGAAGTCTACTCAAGCTGGTGAGTGTATGTTGAATGAGGACACTGTGTGGTACAAAGACATAGAAACAAGGAAATTTGAATGTCAAAGGGAAATGGAGTATAGAAAGCCTTCTATTGATCTAGCTAGGAAGAAGAGCATGATTCATTAAATTTTGGCATTGATCAAAACTGCATTCTTCAACTTATTATCTATATTTTGTCTGATAAATTATATTTAAAAAACCAGTTTGGAACTTCTGGCTCTGTTGATCCTGTTTCCAGGATTTAGTTCCTTTGTAATAAAGACCATTGTAGCCATCCCATACTTTAAAGGTTAAGACGCATGTAAGGAAATTAAGGAAAAGTAGCCAGTATTAGAGGACATGAGTCCAGCGCAATCTTTCCCTGGGTTGGATAATCTTATCTCCAGCCAGCAAGGCCTCCTTGGCCCTATCAAATGGATTTGAGAATCTCCAAACCCAACATACTTGGAGAGCATCAGCTGCAGAAGGCAAGCCACATCGATGTCATCACTGTACCAATATTTCTTAAATTAATTGAATCAAGTGAACATTTTGGTACTAAAGAGATAAATCAATTTAAAGTTTTTCTCTTTTTCATGTATTTATATGACAAACAGAATTGGAGCTAGCCTTTATGCTTTTTCCGTTTGAAATTACTTATATTTGCTTTTGTAAAAAAAAAAAATACTGTTTGCAGTAAATGGCAGGAGAGATAGTCAAATTATCACCTGTCAGTTTTATGATAAAACATATGTACTGTATACAATTAATATAGATCCTACTGTTTTATCACAGTGCAGAATTTGGGGCTTATTGAATTACTCTGTTAGAAAGAAACAAGCATACAAAAGCCACTGAAAAGTGTGTTTGTTTCAGTCAGCAAAATTGCCAATAGACAAACCTGTTTGAAGATTCATCTACTCTTGGTTAAATTATCCTCCCATTTGGTTTTCTGATGTGTGTCTGTTTACAGCTGCATGCAAAGTTTATTTACTGCTGGTCAAATTGTATGTGTTATTGAATCCTGAAATGAGCAGAAGTTGACACAGGCTCCACATGGCTGAGGTCCAAATTTAAACAGGACACCTTTCTGCAAATCTGAAAACATCCTTACTATTTATGTGCAATCCTACAAGGTAGAGTGGGAAGAAATTTCAAAAGACTCTTAGTTGTCTACAGGAAAAGTTTGGAAGTTGCTGTTTCTGCCCGAGAAGGTGTTACAAAGTACTGACTGGCTGTTTCATTATTTCAAATTGATTGATCCACTGCACACCCATAGGCAGTAACCAATCAAATTGCAGAAGAATTTTATATTTAACGTCCATGTGGAAGCTATATCACCTCTGTTCACTTAAGGATTCTTTGATAAGCATAATTTGATCACTAAAACTTTAGAATGCAATTTATAAATTGGAATTTACAAAGGAAAGAAACAATAATTTTTCATTTGTAGTCAAATATTATTTGATTCATTATTCTTCGGTAAGTGAAACCTAGGGAGATTTCCTTAAAGGGGAAAAAGAGTAGGCAGTAATAGAACTGAAGTTTGTTTCTTCATCTTCTCTTAAACACTCTTAATATGAAGTTAATGAGACATACCAACCAACCAGCTGAATTTGCAATATGTTTCTTAATGACTTTCTCACTTCTACTAAGGATGAAGAGATTAGTTTTTGCTTTTTTCTTAATTAATTTGAATTAGCTACTAGGGCTGTGTAGTGCAGTGCTTCATACTGAAAGGCAGAAAAGTGTTTTGATATGCAAGAAGGCAATTAGGTAATACCTGTCTTGTCACATAGCATTTCCTTAAAGCAGCAGCATCTTTCACTAAAATTACACAGTTGCCCTGCATAGCTGCAATACAATCCTAGGAAAGATCAAAAACTGAAATCATAATGGCACTGATATTAATAGTAAAGCACCCTTTGGGTAGGTGAATGAATTGCAAGAAGAACTCATGTGACGGCTTGGGAAATTTGTTTTTTAGGAGATGATCTCATGCGTTGTGTGGATTTGTATAACCAAGCTCAGTCAAAATGGTTTGAAGAAATGGTAACCACCTCTCTGGTAAGTTAACTTTTAGCCTCGTCCTACAGTGCGTATTTCAGGAATAAGGTGTTGTTTCCTTAGCTTGAGTGTAATTACATATATTAGCTCGTTTTATATATAAGAGTGTTTCCAATTCTGAAATCCCTGTTCTTGAATTTTTGCTCAAACTTCGTTGTATATTCTCCCTTTCTTAGACTAAAATTATCTTTTTTAAATAAAAATAAAAATGGGGCTACCTTTGGAACCAGCAGTCCCATATGAATTTATATCACGTGTTTAGAAATCCCCACATTTACCTTTTACATTTCCTAGCCTTCTGTCTAGAAACTGTTCCATGTCATGTCACTATGTAGATCCCCCACTTGAAGCTTGAAGCAGTGCCTCTTCCTATATGAACCTCCATGTTTTAACAGATCACTTGAAGGGGTTTGTCAACAGTTACTGTGAGCTTGTCTGGTGGTTAGTCAAGATTGAGCCTTTTCGGTTGTTAACTCAGTTCTTTGGAATGCATGGCCTGTAATGTTGAGGGGCCTGGCACCTTTATTAACTTTTTAAAAAATGCCTTTTAAAATATATTCTTTTGTTGTAAGGCGATGATGAACATTTTCAACTAGCTTGTTTTAATTGCCATTTTAACTGTTTTTAATGTCTTGATTTTAAAATTGTTTTATATTATACAAAATGCTGAGACATCTTGATAGCCAGTGGGATGCCATGTAAAAAAATACATAGTAAAATAGGGTAGATAAGAGCCAGTTTGGTGTGTAGCGGTTAAGCCACCAAGCTAGAGACTGGGAGTTCTAGTCCCATCTGAGACACAAATCCAGTTGGGTGATCTTTCGTCAGTCACTCTGAGCCCTTGGAATCAGTCAATGATGAACCACTTCCAAAAATCTTGCCAAGAAAACTGCAGAGACTAGTCTAGACAGTCACAGGGAATCAAAAAGCTGACTTGAAAGCACAAACATAAACACACAGAAAATCAACTTGTACTTTTTCACATTATTGACTTATTTAGCACATATATGCCTATCTTCAATTTTACAATTTTTGAGAAAATATTTATTTGTCCACTCATATTGGAACTGTGGATTATATTTGAAGTGTGGGGGAAAGGAAAGGAGAAGAAAAAGGAAAGAAGGGAAGGGAAAGGGAAAGGGAAGGAAAGGGAAAGGAAAGGAAAGGAAAGGAACAATTTTCAAGGGAAGTCACAATAGTGTAGCATACTGAGAGATTTTGATTTGTTTTGCTTGTATTGCTGGAGGTTAGAGTTTAGTAAAATAAGATATTTTAAGGGACTAAACCTATCAAAGAATGTGATATTCTATTTCTGATTTTATTTTACTTTTTAATGAACAATCACACCTAGCCTGGCTGGCCATCAAATTTTGATAGCATGATTTTGGGGACTGTCAAGGGCCACGAAAATTGTCCATTATCTGTGGATCGCACACTTTTGCTTTAGGGAGCAATTACAAAGTACCAAAACAGACTAAAATGAATGAACATTTGCTTTATGTCTGATTCACAGGGGTGGGTCTTCATTCCTTATCCATTAATGAAAAGATTTCATTCTTTCATTTCAGGAACTTGAGAGGCTAGAAGTTGAGAGGGTGGAAATGATTCGGCAGCACCTTTGCCAATATACACAATTGCGACACGAGACAGACATGTTCAACCAAAGTGTGAGTCTACTTATCTTGGAATCCCTTCTCATGCTGTACTTCTGCAAGAAATCTGAAAACTTACATAGAATCTTCTGCCTGCTATGTGACTGCATAAAAACAGATGGCTCTCTCAATAAGCACTGTTTACTTTGAGTCGAGATCAGTCACTTGGAGCCCTTGAAATGAGCTTCTTGACAGTGTAAGGTCAGGATTCAAGACCCACATTGGAAGTGGGCATTTATAATCTCTAATTCCATAAAGTTAAACATAAAAGAGCAAACCTGGATGTTGAAGGAGAAAAATAGATGGGCTCATGTGAACTGTACTCTTAACTGTCTACCAGGCATTCATTTGTAGATCTTGGAAAACAATGGCATGTGGCTCTTGTGTTTTTCAGACAGTGGAACCTGTGGATCAGTTGCTTCAGAAAGTGGATCCAGCCAAAGACAGGGAACTGTGGGTAAAAGAACACAAAACCGGTAACATCAGACCTGTGGATATGGAGATATAGACTTCTGTGACCAGGTGGGCTTTTGAGCCCACCCAGTTCGAGGGATTTCTGTAAAGCTTCAAGAGCAGGAACAGGAGAGGGGTTCCACTGTCAGCTTCCGTATCTATTTATTATTGTCTGTAGGGACTATTTCTGTCATGTTTGATCATTATTCCATTCCTATAGTGCTATGCCTTAAACATCCAACATTCCAGGGTTGAGAAGCTACTTTTTTCCCCCTTCTTTTTGAAACTGGCTCCTAGCAGCCAAGCCCGTGCAGCTCCCGTGATCAATGGCTGGGTCTGTTTGCTGGTACAAAAAGAATCTTGCTATTCTGTGGTTATCTATTTTGTGCTACTCCCCTTGCATGATGCTCTGTTTTGTACTGTGGTGTTAAGACACAAATAAGGCTGTGCCAAACATGGACGGATGAGTTTGAATGTGATTCTGGAAGCAGGGAGATCCTCCTGAACGTTCCCACTGAATTAGTTGGGAGTGGGGAGGTGGTTTTAAAGCCCTCACCTCCACTCCCACCTCCACTTTATGAAATGGAGTTCATAATGCTTACCTACCTCACAGGGATGTTGTGAGGATAATATCTATGTAGAGTATCATGTTTTAACAACCATCGTCTCCTATAACTGCAAATACTATTGCAAGGCTACAGTGAAAAGGCTTTTTTGAGTAGAGAAAATGAGGCTGTGGGTCAGGAGACAATGTACCCAAAGAAAAACGCTTGGGTTGGCCCTCTTTTATACTGTCTCAGGTACTTTACTGGCTGCAGTCCTCAAGCTACTTGTGATCTTTTGACTTCTCCAGGATCTGCAGAAACTATCAATCAGAGAATTGGAACTTACTGACCCCCAATAGAAAAAGAGCACTTTCAAGACACAGTTGCTTCTTATCATGTGTGCTTCAAGAGCCTTTGGAAGAGTGTAAGAAACCAAATTCAAAGTGTATCTCAATCTGCAAAATAACCTACACGAGGGTTAGGTTATTTAGAGGCTAGGATCTTGCCTCTGCCAATATGTCTTCCCTGATTTCCAATTTTGTGCTCATGTCACAGAGATCCCTGCACTGATGACACAGCAAAATTCAAGTGAAACTTGGGTTTGGGGGAAGATTTTGCAAGCCTTTGGCTCTTGAGTTCCCACACTCTGGCAGCTATTTTTTTTAAAAAAAAAGTGTTTTATTTTATAACAGAGTTCAGGCCATATTAAGTCTCATTATAAAACTATCAGGTGGTCAAAAATCAGCACAAGTGAGTTAAGAAGTGACTATATGAATCCAGCCAAAGATGCGTTATACAGTTAGATATTTTCAGAAGTGCAGCTATTTATGATGGTACTACAAGGCCTCACCAATTGATCCTGAGCTCCTGTATTTCAGAAACTGTTAGGGGAAAACCACCATGTTCTTTGTTCCCCTCCTTTTTTTCATTTGTCTTGCAATGGTGTTTGTACAGCACAAATATTTGTTTCAAGTATCAGAGCTTTAATTATTTTTTGTACTGCCAAGTATTTTGTTTGAACATGTGTCACAAACATCTACTATTCATTTCTTTACTTCTTAAAACTTTTTTTTTTCCCTGGAATGCATTTGTCAGTTTTTTGACCAGACTTTCCATCAGCACTATAACTCTTGTCCTTTCTATTTTCAAAGCAATGGTTTTAACTTTAACTACAGAAATGTAATATAGATAACCCGAGCCTCTTAAATTTAAAAACATATAGCTGGAAGTTTGGGATAAGAGATGGCTTTTACTGGATTATTTGATGCTTACATTATTAAATACAGTATGAAGAAAACTGGCACACAAGGTATTCCAGTTAATTACCATTCAAATGTGCCCTCATTTGATTGCTTCTTTTCGCTTTCCCTTTCCTTTTGGCCTGCTTTCTGCTATCCACAAAATCCTCTTTTTTCATTTCTAAGGGCATCACAGATTTATAATAAAATATATATATTTTGTCTTTTTCCCAAGAAGCTGACTGTCAAGATTTGCAAAAAGTACAATTTATCCTGCTGGTATGTTTGAGTACATTAAGGCCTGGATCGAAAACAACACAAAAAGAATTTCTAAGGCATCTATTCAGTTCCTTTCCTGTTTTGAAACTTGTGAAACTTGCAACCTTTCTCTCATTAACTGTTTTCAGAACTTTTTTCAGTTGTTGCTTGTTGATTTCTGGGCTTTTTCTGTTTTCCATACTTGACACAGTTTAACTATATGTTCTTTTGATAAAATGGACTGCAACTCTTTCTACATTCTACTCCAACTTTCTTCAAGCAAACTGCTCGTGGCACATTACGAAAATTGCTCTTTCCAAATTATATTTTAAGATTCCACTTTAAATCTGACTGAATTTAAAATACCTATCTTATTTTTCTAGATTAAAAATTGTCAAAGCACCTTAATTGTAAATGTAAAACACTGCCTGGATCATTTGGTTTTCTTGTGTCTGCTGCTTTCTATCAACTAACAATTGTCTCTTTTTTGTTTTTTCTATATCTTTCATGATTATCTTACCCATTACTTTGCTTTTCTCTTTTCTTCTTTCACTGAAAGCTCCGGTGATTGGTGATGGCAAAATGTGATTTGATTGCAGAAAAATCCCCAAGATTTTACAGAAGCTTATAAATAGATTTGTAGGTCTCTTGCTGTAGTTATTTCAAATAGTAGTCTATTTACCTGACTGGCTTAATCTATGTTTCCTTTCAAGTTCTACATGTCTTTTAAACATTTATTATTTTACATGAAGGATGAAAATACACATTGTTCAGCAGACTCCTTTTTGGGCTCCCCAGGATTTGGGTGAAAAGATTGGAACCATTTCTATGTCTTTGGGGGACAAAAATCAGGGCTGTTGCCTTGCAATTGCTTGAGATGCCACTTAAAACTCCTTAGGCCACCACAGTCTTAGTCCTTTTTTGTTCAGCCGTCAATGCACCATGCAAAGCTCGGAAGCTCTCAGTCTTATGATACCATTCCATGCAATTTATGGCAATTATGCAGTCATTATGAGCCACGGTAGTGCAGTGGTTAGAGTGCAGTACTGCAGGCTACTTCTGCTGACTGCCAGCTGCCTGCAATTTAGCAGTTTGAATCTCACCAGGCTCAAGGTTAACTCAGCCTTCCATCCTTCTAAGATGGGTAAAATGAGGACCCAGATTGTTGGGACCAATATGCTGACTCTGTAAGCCACTTAGAGAGGGCTGTAAAGCACTGTAAAGCGATATATAAGTGCTATTGCTATTCCTGTATGGCCATGATTATAGTGAGAGAGCAGGGTCTCAGTTGATGATCTATTTAAAACATCTGTCATTTGGGATCCATTACAGGTAGTCCTCCACTTCTGACTATAACTGAGCCCCAAATTTCTATTACTGAGACATTTGTTAAGTGAGTTTTTGCCCCATTTATGACCTTTCTTGCCACATTTGTTAAGTGAATGTTAAGTTAGTAACATGGTTGTTAAGTGAATCTTCCCCATTGACTTTGCTTATCAGAAGGTCGCAAAAGGGAATCACGTGAGCTCAGGATACAGCAGCTGTTATAAATATAAGTCAGTTGCCAATCATCTGAATTTTGATCACATGACCCTAGGGATGCTGCAACTATCGTAAGTTAGAAAAATGCTCATAAGTCACTTTTTTCAGTGCCATTGTAACTTTGAATGGTCACTAACCAAACTGTTGCAAATCGAGGACTACCTGTAGTTACTGGAGGGAAATTAATCACCAATCCCTTTGTTTTAGCTTCGTAGAAGTCTTTTTGCCAGTTTCTTCAGAACCATTGATCTTTCAGATTTATTTGGCCCATCAAACTCAAATCATTGGTGCTACTTTTAGTATTCTTTTTCCATTCCTTTTTTCTAGGACAAGATATAACTCACTTGAATGTTCTCGTTGAAGTTTTCTTTCACCATGGAAAGTAGTTGTGGGTGAAAACGGCATATTTTCTCTTAAGATTTGCTCTTTGGAACATTCCACTGCTCATTTGCTTTCTGATTTGTGTTTTGGACTGGTGATATGTCTACATCTAGGTTTCCTTGGCTCCAAAATGTAGAATGAGAAAGCCCACATATTAAGGATGCAGAGGGAGACGAGGATTAGCATGTCAGACCTGTGAGACTCTTTTTCTGTTTTCCAAGTTCAACACCTCACTGCCTTTTAAGTATGCCTGTTATTATTACCCTTTTATATTGCAATAGATTTGCCACTGGCGTTCTTTTTTTTCTTTGCAAATCTTACTCACTGCATTCCTGTTACGTGACATTTTGGTATGACTTACAATTGTGGGATGATTTGCAAGTGTACTTTGTGCCTTTTGCTTCATGGAATGTTTATATCGTTCCTATTTAGCTTGGATGTTCATCAGATTAGCCAGACGTTTACAACTGGATTTTGTTTAATGGGGTTTCTAGCTGCTTAATCTCTTTTAATTGCATAGCTCCCATTCCTTAAACACTCCCAATGCTCAAGATTTGATTTATTCTCTTTTCAAGATTCACAACATGGTAATGCTTTATGAAATTCTCTTTCTAACCAATATCTTAAGAAAAAGTATTTTAGAGAGAAAAATATTTAGAGAGAATTGCATTGTTATTATTTTTTGCAAAGGAAGCACTTTGGATTACTAAAATAAAAGTGCAATATTTGGCATATTTTTAGTTCTGTGTCAGCTTAGAGATGAATGCAAGCATAGATCAACAATTTAATGTTGTAATATGAAGGTCTCCTTATTTAATATTGTGACTATGCCATTCTATTTCCCCTCCAACCATAATTACATGTTCACTGGGCATAGTCTGTTCTCACTAAGCTATTTGGAGGATTCCTTCCCAAAGTTTTTCTATAAATATCTTTGCACTTTTATTAATTTTGAGGCTCCCGTAGATCTATTGTTACTTCTGTCCTGAAAATAGATGGTGGCATTTTATGTAAGGATTGGCATTGAGAAACTTCCTCATATGTGACAATGTTCTTTACAAAGAACATTGGTAGTATCCAAATAGAAAGTGGTATTTTGAGTTCTGTTTGGATTTTCATCCTGTATTATTAGCCCACAATGAGTAGCTGATCCTTATTGTTTTATTTTGCTGACTAGTTAGAATCTAACTCATTCACAAGGCTTGTCAGTGTGATTTGTCACAGATCAGATCTGGAGCACACAGTTAGTTTGGTTCTTCCATAGCAAATCTACTGACCACAGCAAATCCTCTGTTATGTAATATCGGTTCTGTTCTTTTGTGCTCTTCATAATATAACAATACACCTCTG